>JADBJO010004161.1:17764-25264 GCA_016801955.1 Conus betulinus | reverse complement strand
CATTTCTTTCTTTCTTTTCTTGTTTTCGCCTTCCTCAGCGACAAGACAATGAAAACAGTACAGACATTAACATGCACAATACTCCCCTTATTCACCACTTTGGCTTCACAAGGGGAGTATTGTGCATGTTAATGTCTGTACTGTTTTCATTGTCTTGTCGCTGAGGAAGGCTTTTTGCCGAAAATTTCTTGTCTTGTTTTGTGTGCGCCTCCCGTTGATCTCGTCTGGCCTAACTGGCAGACTACACTAAACCACGTAGATCTTGTTCCGCTGGTTTCTCCCCCGAGTTTTCTTTCTCCCCATCGGGAGGAGGACGACTGACTGTTCTGTCATAGAAATAACACCTCGGTCCAATGGGAACAGGTCGACCTCAAGCTCTCGCCCCATACCGTGGGCAGCGCAGATTTTTCTCTGAGTGTTTTTTTTTTTTTTTGTTTGTTTTTTTTTTTTTTTTTTCGTGGGAAGGTGAAGATAATGCAGAGTACACTGCTTTCCCCCCGAACACGTGCATGCACGCGTCCGTGCTTTCGCGCATGAATGTGTGTATGTTTCGGTGTGTGTATGCTTGTGCGTAGCTGCATTTGTTTGTGACAGTCTGTTCGTCGGAGCCTACAACTTGATTTTTTTTGTAATTATTCCCTTGGAAGTGAAAGCGTGGATTTAGTTCACAAAGGAGCAAGAGTTATTGCACGTGTTTTGTAATTATTGTCTACCGTTTCCTGCCTCATTTCAGAATTTCTTTTAGATTAAAATCCAAAATAAAGTAGAAGAAGCTAAAGTTTTATATTTGAAGCAAAAGATTGATGAATGACGACAAATAATGCTACTTAAGAAAACAAAGAAAGAAAGAAAAAAAAAAGACAGATTTAGCAGGACTGAAATATGATCTCTGGCCTCTATTAGGATTAGGTTCGCCAACGACGTTACCTTAAAAAGTAGATGTAGACATATGTCTGCAGGAACCTTGTCCTTAAGGGCCTCAGGCCGATAGGACGTAAACTAATCTCACCCTTAACAGTAACATAACGACGTTACCATGTTAATAGACTTTGTTATATAGTTAAAAAAAAAGATTCAATGTATAAATAAGTAAAATCTGTTTTAAAAAGTTTTGACGAACGTGCACAGGTGTATATCATAGGTAATTAAGTAAAAAAATCTGCTTTAAAAGTTTTAACGATTTTGCACGGGTGTATTTCATATTTAAAAATGGGATAAAATGTGAATACAACATCGTTTAAAACAGACACGGTAGAAGATACAATGTATTTCAATATTTTGGTGTTTTTTTTCCGTGTAAATACAAATTAACGTTTACGGCAATACGAATTTACAATTAATACCACACCCAAGAGCTAGCTTCGGAAGTGTTAGCTTAAGTTAAATATTTAAAATTGTGATTTAAAAAAAAAAATAAATAATATTAAAGCTAATCTGTGTGTGTGTATATATATATATTACATGCCATTCACGTTCTGTACAATTTGATGCACAAACTGCTATTGACCATCTTTCTCTCCGATGATCATGCAGGTATGACGATACCTGACCAACGTGTCTCTAAGGAGGCCTCTATACTTGACAATAAGGAGGCCTATATACTTAAAAAATTTTCTTTATGAATATTCTGGTCGGAACGGACAGCTTCATATCAAACGCTGTGCCTACATCTCGCCCAATGTTGAAATAAAAATTTTAATTTTTTTTTTTTGACAGAAACGATGATGAAAGCAATGACGGTAACAACAAACCCAATCTGAGGTGCGGGCACTTGAGGCCGACTGGACGTGGGCGCGAACTCCATTTTTTTTTTCTGAGTGTGCGACTGTGGAAAAAAAAAATACAAGGGTGGATGGATGTACGTACGTGTGACTCGTTTAGAGCGCGCTAGTAGATTTCTTACTTGTTCTCTCTCTCTCTGCTGCTGTGAAAATGTGGCGACATCGTAGATCCAAATAGTTCAATGCACAACTGATCCCTTCATTAAAAAAAAAAAAACCACATTAAATAGCAACACGCGTTCTCTGTCACCAAATTCTTTCCTTCCATTCGGTAGAGGGTCTGGCAATCGAAACTTATAATAGTGTGTGTGTGTGTTTGAATCCTTTCACGGTCGCATCTCATCATCCTCATTTGTGCGCCAACACATATCTTAGGACTCTGCTTTAGAACAATTAGCAGTACAAGACACTATATTACGTAAATTGTACGTGTTTGACATATCGTCATCGTTCATTTCTCCATCATTATTATTTAGCGCCCAACTGGAGAAGAGTTCTTCTTCTTCGTGTTCATCTGTGCAAAGCATTTTTTTTCACCTTTGTTTCTCTCTCATCTCTATCTCTCTGCTTCCCTTCACTTTGCTATGTTCGTAATAATTAATTAATTGCGCGCCTATTTCTTCCTCTTTACACACACCCCGCCCTTAAAAAAAACAAAAAAAAAAAACTCAAACAAAACTCTTAAAAACTGGTTGAAACACCAAGGGAAAAAACGGTTCTCTCTCTCTCTCTCGGATTTGTCATCGATTACTTCCCTTGCAAAACATTGTGTTCTATTCTCTCGGATTCATAAACTGGTTGAAAGGGTGGATCCAAGGTTTGACCTTTGCTTCTCTCTCTCTCTCTCTCTCTCTCTCTCTCTCTCTCTCTCTCTCTCTCTCTCTTTACTTTGCTATTTCAACCTTTGCTTCTCTCTCATCTCCATCTCTATCTCTCCGCTTCCCTTCACTTTGCTATGTTCGTAATAATTAATTGCGTCTGTCTCTTCCTCTTATTACCCCCCTCCCCCCATAAAAAAAGATACTATTGAATTTCTGAAATCCCTGAAAAACTAAATTGTACAGACTGTGGTATATTTTGGAAAATGTTTAAGTACTGGTTGAAGATCTTGAAGCTACCCCAGTCCCCGTTTGAACAGGCAAGCCTATGACATGATGCTTCTAGAAATGGAAAAAGGTAAAGAAACTGGGCTTTTAAAGTAAAGAAAGTCCTTTCAGAACAGGGTTTTGGAATAGTGTGGATGGCCCAGAAAGTAGGAAATGAGCAACAGTTCATTGCGGAATTTAAAGACAGGCTTATTTGTTCTTTTAAACAGAATTGGCACTCAGATATGGAAAGTAAAGAAAAATATCGCTGGTTTTTCTCATTTAAGAATGTGTTTCATTCTGAAAGTTTCTCAATGTGTCATAACAGATAAATGGCACAGAATAAATTACGCAAGATTTAGGTTGAGAACTTTAGGTTTTAATGCGAACAAAAGATGGTTTGAATGTGAAACATCCACAGAATCTCCTTGTCCTGCATGTAGACATATTATTGATGACGAAGAACACTTTCTGTTCCACTGTACCGCTTTATAATGAAGTGCGGACAAATTGTTCATTTTTCCAGTTAGATATAGCGAAAAGACAAAATGTCGCTGGCGTGTTATCATCAGATGATGAAAAATTAAATCAGTTGCGAAATTCATCGCGGAAGCATTGAAGATTAGACAGATGAAGGATAGTGAAATTTAAGATAGTACATCATAAGAGATATCTGAATTAATATTATCATCATCGCATGTTGAAAAGATCAGTAAACTACAATGTCATCATTTGATTGAGTGGATGGTCGAGTCCGCCTTAAGGGTTTTCTTCCCCAACACATTACTGCATTACTCCTGTGCGTGAGGTGAGGACATACGAAATGTTACGATTTTGTGTGTGTGTGTGTGTGTGTGTGTGTGTGTGTGTGTGTGTGTGTGTGTGTGTGTGTGTGTGTGTTAACTTTGGATTTGATACACACTAGGAATGAAAGTGTACTACTATTTGTTTGCAGGAAAGGAAGAGGGAAATGTTTTTGTTCTGTTACCTCTCCCCCCTTGTCAAAAGACCCCTTTGGTAATGACAATAAAATATCAAAGTGTCAAAGTCAAAGTCTCTCTCTCTCTCTCTCTCTCTCTCTCTCTCTCTCTCTCTCTTTACTTTGCTATTTTCGTAATAATTGATTGCGTAATATCTCCTATTGCTACAAGAAAGGTATTCATATGTGATAACAGATTTAGGAAAAAACAAACAAAACTTGATTTTGTGTCTATAAAGACTAAGTGAGGTATCATTCATACAAGAGCAGCTCTTTACAATCTTTCTTATCTGCCTTCTTATCTGCAAAATGAAACAAACTGCAGCGTTACCGCTTATTCTGCCTTTCTTTGTGTGTAAGGTAAGGTAAGGTAATGTTGCTTATAGCCCAGCCGAGCGCAAAGGGCCATATCAGGGGCTGTCACCATGTTAAAATCAACTTACAAGTCATAAAAAAAAACAAACTTCACACATCTCTTCTAAAAAAACGCACCAGACACGTTGTTAGAAATTTTCTGTGTGTGTGTGTGTGTGTGTGTGTGTGTGTGTGTGTGTGTGTGTGTGGCGCATGGGCCCGTGCATACATGCAATGCATGCGTACGTAGCTGCATATATTTGTGCCTGTCCGTACGTCGGAGCGTATCACTATAATTCTTTTGTATTTATTTCGCTTTCGGTGGCCCAACTCATATCTGCAGGTCTCTCATCCACCGTGTGATTTCAAGCTGCCCATATGTTAAAACAGCAAAATAGCAACAACAAGAAATTTAAGAAAAAAAAGGCGAAAAGGTACTGGCAAGAACCTATATCCTCCTCCGTTTAATTCAGTTCACAAGTAGAAACACTATATACAGAGAGCAAGGGAAGGAATCAAAAGTTCTGAATCGATTAAAATTACTTCCCCTGTCCAAAAAAATGTTCAACTTTTTCTTTCAATAGAAAGTACTTTCATTTGTAATGAATTCGCTGAATGATCATGCATTCCCTTTAGGTCAACTCCAAGCATTAGTGGCATTGTCAATGGGCCACATATTTCCCCTTTACTACGTGTGGTTAGAATGAACTCTGTAGTGTTTGTGTAATCTTCGCTGAAAAAGAGCGCAAAAATCAAAGAGAGAGAGAAAAACAAACAAAACAAAAAAAAAAAACAAACAAACAAAAAAAAAACCGAAAGGGGGAAAAAAAAAACACAGTGAGGTGACTGCAGGCGAATGACACAAACCTAACAGAGAAAGGACTGTTCCATACGTTGGACAAGAAAAAAAAAAAAAACAGGGACAAACAAATGACAAAACAAAACACGACGCGTTTCGAGACCTCTTTGGCCTTTCTTCAGGCAAGATTAACCAACATTTGGGACAATTCGAAACGAAGAACGAGCAATCAGTCACTTCTCTTCTGGTAAATACTGGGCGCAAAATGAATCCATTTAAGTCAGTTCACGCGTAGAAATATTAGTTTTTGGCAGCCAAGTGAAGGAATTAGATGTTCTGATTCGGAATAATCACTTCACTTGTCTGAAAATGGTCAGCATTTGTTTGAATAGAAAAGCTGTTTTTTTTTTTTTTGTCTTTTGTAATGAGTTCGCTGACTGGGAACAAAAGAAATCTATCAAAACATTGGTTTATACTGCCAAGGGAATGAATTAGAAGTTCTGATCTAGTTGCAAAGTGAAACGACAGCAGGCGGAAATCTAAACAAATCTTAAATAAATGTCAGCGAACCGCCCAGAGAAACGTGGACAAACGAGTCACAAGACAACACACAACGCGTTTCGACCTCTTAGGTCTTCTTCAGGTGAAACAAAGACGAACAAAATAACGAAAATGCACTTAGCTTTGATCGCTTCAGACTGCTTCTGAGTTCAGCGCAAGGAAGAAAGCGTTGAATGAGAACGAGGCTGTCGGAAGGGAAATAATGTGTGAGTCAAAGTCGTAATGATGATAATAATATTACTGGTAGGAATACTAATAATGGTCAAAATATATTTAAAAAAAAAAAAAAAAAAAAAAAAAAAAGAGAAAAAAATTAAGACAAGATTACTACCAATCTTGGTGTAAATAAGTATGGGTATGGGAGAAAGGAGAGTGGGTTAGAGGATTCTTAAACAGCAGGGTTGCCCGTGGAAACAGTCTCAGAGGCGAAGGCGATGGTGATGTCAATACTAGTGGTGGTAGTATCAATATTGCTAGTAAAATGAATGTATTTGATTTTTTTTTTTCAAGTGTGTTGGACCGAAAAGCCTATATTTTCTAAACTAAACTGGTATTT
Organism: Conus betulinus; assembly: GCA_016801955.1. Lineage (NCBI taxonomy): Eukaryota > Metazoa > Mollusca > Gastropoda > Neogastropoda > Conidae > Conus > Conus betulinus. Next base: position 19,149 of record JADBJO010004161.1, on the reverse strand, counting down.
TGCACGATCGATTTTGGTGTCATTTTTTTTTTATTGATCACCCGTCAGTTGAAATGGTTTATTCAGGAGTTACTTTCCCCCCTTACCTCCCTTGATTGATGAATCTGGATGTTTTGTGTCACTCTTTAACATGTAAGTGCCTCAGAAACTATATCATTACTTTATCTACGTCGCTAAAGTTACAACAATGAATGTATTTTATACCTTGGACCAAAAAGCCCATATTTTCCCTAAACTGGTTTCTCGCACAATCAGTTTTGGCGCCAGTTTAATCTTCCGCCGACCAAACCTGGACTGTTTCTGATTTGCCAAAAGTTGATGTTGAAAACTGTTGAATCCGAAAAAATTCATTCCAAGTCAGTTGCGTAAGCTTTCATTTCGTGGATCGCATGCCTACGATGTTTTCCGCATAAGCTTGCGACTCTACGACATGACTGACGATGTCTACCTGTCTGAAAAAAAAAAGTCGCCTTCTTCGTTCCACTTTGTGTCATTGTCGGAGTTGTGCGCTAATTGTCACACCATGAAATTCAGACTTCCCAATCGAAATGTTGTTGATGACTTCATGTCCATGATAAATACAACTGAAAATGTATAGACATTATTGGTCCATTTTACAGAGTATTTTTTTCATCGAAAATCGTATCCAGAGCTCATGTCGACAGCCAGGCGTGGAGGAAAGCCAGCAGTGTCTGGTACTCTTTTTCAAAGACCAAGTTCTCCGCTCAGACACAATCTTGGGGAATCACATCTACAGGTGTGAGATGAATGAAACTCCTGCTGTTCAGTCATGACAAAAAGAGTTCATGCTGTTTGGTGTTTGTTATGGCAATAGAGAAAAATAGGACACAAACTCCTTCACAGTTGATTCATTCTCCGATTTTTAATCACAACAATGTCATACAGTGACAACATTATCCAGTGTGACATGCTTCATATTATACCTTGGGTTCTGAAGTTGTCGTCCATAGTCTATGAATATGTTGGAATGCTTTGAACGGACGGCGAAGCAGACAACACGGAAGCTACACAGAAAGCGCGGTCTGCGGCACCGTGTTGCTGATGACACACACACTCACACACCATATACACACCTACAAATACACACACACACACACACACACACACACACACACACACACACACACACACACACACACACACACACACACACCATTATTGTTATCTTGTCAGAAAGACGTCAAGAGTAAGTTAAGATGATAATTAGGTCCCGTAATTACTGATTGAACATGACATATAAGACGTCTTCAGTATTCTTTAATGACATTTCACTAAGGAAAGGGAATTTGTCAAAAACAATATCCCAGACACGTGACAAACAGAAATAATATAACACCAAAACATAACACACCATGAGACAGAAC
>JADBJO010004161.1:12500-13826 GCA_016801955.1 Conus betulinus | reverse complement strand
GACCTCTGGCAAGAGGAATGGACCTTGCAGACGGATAACACACTATTTAAAATCCGTCCAAACCTCAACGAGTTTCTACCATGTTCCAGAGGGAAGCTCCGTGGTGTATTCCATGTCATGTTTCACTCACAGTGAAACATATTCTTTTAGATTGTTGGGACTTGCACGATGTGAGACATAAACACTTTACAGCAGAGTCCATGAAAACCCTGTTCAGAGATGTCCCCCCTGACGTGATCTTTGAGTTTCTGAGGGAGATTAACATTTTTTTTCTGATTTAAGATTTTACGGAAGAAAGATTTTTAACGAAGTTTCTGATGCGTTGTTAGAAGATGTAGTTTTTCAAAGAGATGTGTGAAAGTTTTTTTTTTTTTTTTTTTGTTGACTTGTGAGTTGATTTTAAACGTGGTGACAGCCCTGATATGGCCCTTTGCGGTCGGCTGGGCTATAAGCAACATTACCTTACCTTACTAGTTTAGATCAAAGGGACTGGCAGAGTTCACAAGTTCACGCATGCACGTGCAGGAAACGAATCAGTTTACTGTGGATTATTTCACTCACCTACTGGGCATTGCAAAGGAGCAGATCGACGATTGTCAAACTGGTCTAACGGTACGCATCATGATTTCATTGCTATTTTCAAATTGGCTTGAAATTGGAGAAAATTAGAACGAGTTGCTTTCTTCGGACAAAAACAAGAGTCATGAACTGTGGAGGGGGGGGGGGGGGGGGGGGGGGGGGGGGGGGGGGACAATTCTAGGACTAAGCATTTTGATTTTTTTTAACTGTATTTGATCAGGCTGGACTTGCCAGTGCAGAAGTGTAGGGGTCAGGCCTACGACGGGGCCAGTAATTTTTCAGGGTCACGTTTCAGGAGCTGCAAAACGGTTCCAAGATGAGGTCCCGTCAGCAGTGTCCGTACACTGTTTGGCACACACTCAGTCAATCTTGTGTTAAGAGGCTTCCAGAAAGGTCAAAGTAATAAGAGATGCCCCTGACTTTGCCAAGAGGTCATTCAGTTGATCAAATTATCACCAAAACGACAGGTCCTTTAGAAACAATCCAACATGAAACATCAACTTCGTGCGGCCCGTCCATTAAACCTCTGTGTCCAACAAGGTGGACTGTTCGAACAAGAGCTTTTGACTCTCTCATTGAGAACTATGAGGCTTTGCAAGAAACACTTGAACTAGTCACACAAGGACATGATGAGTATGCCAGGAGGGCATCCGGCCTTCTTGCACTTATGCAGCAGTTCTCCACCTTTCTTGGGCTCTCACTTTCACGGGATGTCTTTGCTGTGACTGAAGAGCTGGCGACTGCTGT
>JADBJO010004160.1:152500-210325 GCA_016801955.1 Conus betulinus | reverse complement strand
TTCGATCAGGAGAAAGCCTAGTACAGGCCTACTAGTTCCTGAACCTGATATGATATGATATGATATGATATGATACGAAAAAAAGTACTTCTGTCCACGCTCGACATCCACTGCAAGCACGCGACGGCCAACACAATTTAGATTAAATCTTGTCAAATCAAACAAGAAATCACTGCATCGTGTTAAGTGTAAAGTGTTTTAAGGTTTATTCTTGTATGATCTATTTATTCGATGCATTTTAGATGCTTATCGAGTTCATTTTAATTTGAAATGCCCAAAGAATCGTTGAATCGAGCAGGTTCGGCAATGGAAAGGGCCTATCGCATGAAATAAAACAAGACGGCAATTTTCCAGTTGATACGATGTTCAGGTTTGTATTTCTACTGATTCAACGTGTATAAATCGTTTTTTTTTTTCCTTTTCAAAAATAAGTGATTGCTCTTAATTTTCGTGTGTAATAATTGTTTTGTATCTTGCCAAAAGAAGACCTAAGAGGTCGAAATACGTCGTGTTACCTCTTGTGATTCGTTGTCCTTTTTTTTTTTTTTTTTTTTTTTTTTCCGGTTCGCAAACATTTATCTAAGATTTGTTTAGATTTCCGCCTGCAGTCATCACACTTTGCAAACTAGATTTAATATTTTTTTTCTAAATCAAATTTTAATCAGATAAGTTGAGGAATAACAGATGCCCCAAAAGAAGACAGTGCGAAGAGATTTCAATTCATAGGGACACACACCTGTAGGACAAACACACACACACACTCATGTATATATGTATATATATATGGTATTCATTATATGTTACAAACAATATAAGTGAAGAAGATTAAATAAAAAAAAGTAAATGAACAACAGCTGACTTACTATACAAATGATAAACAGTTAAATAACCATTAAATTAAATATACAGATATATGCAGACATTTTTTTTCTGATCAACTCGCAATTTATTATCAGATAAAAGCAATGAATGGTAAGGATTAGGATTATTATTATGATTAGAAGGATTAAATGGTTTATATATAATATATAAGATGTCTACTTTGGGCCTGAAAAAGATGTCCACATGTAAACCACCCAAAAAATTATCATACATATGAATTCTGGGGGCTTTTTTTTTTTTTTTTTTTTTTTTTTTTTTTGTAAATCAATTAAAAAAAAGCTTTATATGGAATCCACTTGGCAACAAAATCATTATATACCATATTTTTGCACACTATGTACTCTTCAATATTGTATCTCTATTTTAACTTATTAACAAAAGCTTTTACAGTAGGCATATTTCCATTTGGTTTACAGTGGCACAAGTATTCTTTAGCAGATATCAAAGTAAAATAACAGATCTGATCAGTGCTTATCTTTATCAGAACCAAGAATAAGCCAGTGGTTCTGTAATCGTAAATTTGACACATTGTGACATTTTTCATTCATTGTATAAATCAAAGAATATAACAACAATCATTAACAACATTACAGTTTGCCAGAACATATGACTGATACTATCCTTTTGTGGCATGACAAAAACTACATAATTCACTGTCCAGTACACCAATGTTTTCAAGTGACACATAAGAGAGCACTCCCTCCCTCTTTATGCATTTCTACACGGAAACTAACTTCTGTTAAGTTGCTCTTTCTTAGGATCTTTCTTAGACTCTATCACTTTCAACTTCTTCCTTGCTTTTTTTAGTTTCCTACCATCCATCTGTTAGTATTTCTTGCAATTTGAATTCGTTAATATTCGTTTTTCTTATTAGTCGATTTGTCGATTTTTTTATAGTCGATTTGATTAATTGAAATTAAATTTGATTGATTAATATATTTATTATTTTCGATTATTTTTTTTTTGATTGAAAAAGGGGCAAGGGTTTTTTTTTTAAAAGGGGAAGGGGAGCACAAAGGGGAGGTTTTAGGTTTGAGGTTATAACTTCTTTTTTTTTTTTTTTGTGGATTAGAATTTGGCATTTTCCGATTTTACAAAGGAGAAGGAGGAAAGGAGAAGGAGAGACGGACCCCCGCTCGCTTTGGGGGGAAAACTGTACACATGTAAGCACAAACTCGGCTCTTACAGACCAAAAAACAAGAAGGTAAATACAAAAAGTAGGTTAAATAAAATCGTTCATCAATTGCAGACAGTGAGCTTACCAAAAATGTATGTAAATAAAAACTAAACTTCCAGTTACTGAAGCAAATGTTTGTCTTGAACCTCTAGAACCAAAAAAAAAGCCGGGGGATGGATTTATTTGTGCATGAATGAACTGAAAGCACAGTAGTACCGTTTACAGTGTCTTGTAAAAAATGTTGTGTTGTTGTAGTTGTTAGGACAAAGGAAGTTTGAAAGTGTTTGTGAGACGAGGCATCAGAAGTGGTTGTTATTGGGACATATAAAACAGCAATGAAAAGAAGAGTGGGAGAGGGGGAGTTGTTGATTTTTTGTTGATTTGGAACTGATTAAAAAGTGTAAACGGTTTTTGCATTTAGTGAAAATTCTGTTTGTCTTAATTTTTTGTCACGTCTCGTTGTTCTTGTCACATTGAAATGCACAGACAGCATTCACATACCCGCAGCGTTGTTCACCAAAGAACTGAACGTGTTGTTGTTTTTGTCATCACACATTTTAACAAGCCTGCTTATCAATTATAACATTAACTGTGCGAGACGGGGAAGAAAGAAAGTCTAAAATCAAAAAAAAAAAAAAAAAAAAAAAAAAAAAAAAAAAAAAAAAAAAAAAAAAAAAATAGGTTCTACTCTATTACCAGGGAAATGGTGAGTGAGAAACCACAGTTCGTGTAGTTTTGGGGTGGTGTTTACATTGTCACAGTCACACACATGTCCCATGTGTATGTACGGGCATGGCTTTCCACAGACTTTCAGCTTCTCCATCAAACCAGTATATTAAAACAAGTTTTTGGTTTATTTTATAATATGGACAATACTATATGACTTAAATATAAATGAGAAACACAGCCGGCAGAGTTACGTTCGTACAATAGAAAAATGACACTAAAAAAGGTCAATTCACCAGAAAAAGTGTTTTTTAAGGGCCATGCTTGCATACAGTAAAGTCTGTGACACTACCCATTCCACAGCTGTATAAACACATATTTTTGCTTCCATTTAGGTAGTTTGATACTTCTACCTTAGCAATTTTCATTCGAAAGCCAGTACCAGTACGTTTGAAAGTTAAAACTTTGTGTCCTACAGTTATTTAGTAAATTTTTGTGTCATCACGCTGATGTGTTAAAATAAAAGTGTAAATGCAATGTGACGCCACCTGAAGGTCCAAAACCCAATCTTAATAATGGAGAATGGAATATAAAAACTTCCGCAAAGTCACCACCACAGAGTTTTTGGAATGTAGGATTATGAATTTCAGACATTAGTAAGGTTTGTCAGTTAAGTTTTTCCAGCTACCAGGTTGGCATTTAAAATTATATTCATATAATTCGTTTGAAGGCAGTTAAAGGCAGTATCAGTGAGAGTATCTATTTTATGTTTCGATCTTATGCATGCAACCTTCAGAGAGTAACAGATAGTTCTGCGAGACAAAAGAGTAAACAACCGTTCCTGTTTTTTGCTGCCTTGTAAGATTACATTGTTGGGTCCTGGTACATAAACGTGAGGACTGAATAATATTCATTTTCACGTGCTTGTCAACTTTGGTTAGGAAAACTCACCAGTAGTCCATATTTGTTAATTTGTTTTAATGTAGCCTGAAGCTTACACATTTGAGTTATATTGTCAATGTCAGGGTTGATGTGGCTCTGTTGTTTTCTCCTCTACAGGTCTCTTCTTATTCCAGGGACTTAATCTTACTGGAAAAGGGGAAATTAATAACCTCATTGTTTGTGAAGAACTATCTCTTTTCTCCTCCTCTCTCTTTATCTCATCTCTCTCTCTCATTCTCTCTCTCGTCTCTCTCTCTCTCTCTCTCACACACACACCACACACTCCTCTCACACACACAACCCCCAACGACAGCTACAACTCATCCAAGAGGGACAAAAATACACGCCTTCTCTCCTCTCTCTCCTCTCTCCTCTCTCTCCATCTCTCTTCTCCTCTCTCTCGTCTCTCTCTCCTCTCTCGCGTTCCTCGCTCTCTCTACACCACAAACCCACACGCACACCACCCCGCACACGCTCTCGCTCTCCTCTCTCTCCCCTCTCACCTCTCACTCTCCCTCTCTCTCTGGCCCTCCCGTCTCTCTCTCTCTCCTCCCTCTCTAGCTCTCTCGTCCCACGTCTCTCTCCTCTCCTCGCCGACTCTCGCCTCTCATCCCCTCCCCCTCCCTCTCTCTCCCCGTCCTCTCATCACCGCCTCTCCTCTCTCTTCTCCCTCCTCTCTGCTCTCTCTCTCCCTCTCTCTCTCTCTCTCGCTCTCCGCCACCAACAATGGTGTTATGAGGGGTCTCTCTCTCTCGGCTCTCTCTCTCTCACACACCCACACACACAGGCACACACAGCACAATACACATGACTCCCCTACAAGACTCTCCCTACTACTATTTGCACCTGTATCCATACATTAGTTATCTCTTTCCTATTGTAGTTCCCGATCAAAGAACCAGGAACGCAATGGCCACATTTTCTGAAGAATCCAGGGCAGATCCTCCTGGAGACAACCACCGTGAAAAGCTGAATATGAAAAGTCTTTGAGGACCGCAAGATCATCCTTGTAGGTACAAGCAGCAGTCTGGTGGGGGGGCTACCAGAGGTCTGGTCTGCGATGTGACTTTTACGTTTTGGTGACCAATGTGAGTTCCTACGTTTTCTGACTTTGTAAGTTGTACTGTGTTGGCTTGGTTGGTTTGTCTTGCTTCCGTCTCACAAGCACGCGTTTTCTCTTCTCTGACACTTATGATCATGCTTCCACATACACAGACTCTCTTTATCGGGAGTTCATTTCTTCCAAGCTCTGGTCCCATCCTCCTCGTGAACTTGACACTGGACTGCTCCCTGTTGGATTCTCCGATACCACCGGGCCTTGTTGGTGGGACAGGCCCCGGTGGATTGTGGCTGTGGATGGATGAAGAGGAATATGAATGAGTGACGAGCTTCTGACATGAGGGACGAGGCAGCTCATTCTGATGAACGTTTCCACAAAAACTGTGTACTTGAACACCTAATTTCATTTCGTTGCAGTGCAATAGTGTTATTCACATAACATCAGTAAATCGATCATCTGTTTTATAACCTCTTTTGAGTGGTTATGATATAGTATGAAAAGAAAAAAAAGCTTGTTACTGAAGAGGATTAGTAACATTGTTTAAAGGTTTAATAAAGTTTATATTTCTATGTTATTTTTTATTATTAAAAGGGAGGGATCGGATGGGAGGGATGTCAGATTGAGGATTGAAATGACTCGTTAGATTCGTGTTTTTTTTTAGATTTTATTTGTGTGTTGTTCGGTCCCTTATTGAATTTGCGGTTCTTTATTTGAAGCCCAAACTATGGTTTAATCGTGACTGCATGTTGGAAAAAAAAAAAAAAAAAAAAAAAAAAAGGGTTTGTTATTTTTAGTGTTTTTCTTTGACCCTCCTGTTTCTGCTTTAGGTTGCTGATTAAATTGGGATAGTGCGTATATTAGATTATTTAATAAAAGTCTTCAAAAAACAAAATCCAAAAGGATTTTAAAGTTGGGAGGCGCAGGGATAAGGTTCAAAACCGCTGCGTCTACAAATGAGATAGTTGCACATTATTTAAGAGTATTAAAAAGGAGGAAGGAAAATTCCAAACAAACACAAAATAATGTAAGTTGGGGGATTGGCGAGACTAATGTCAAAAACGATGTGTATAGCGGGGTCTACGAATCGGTAAAACCTGGACAGAGGCACCCAAACAGTTAATGTTCCTGTTCTTTAACCTTTTGCTTTTGGGGTTGTGAGTAATTTATAGTAATAGTAAATTTGTTTTTGAAGTAATATATAAAGAACAAAAAAACCCCCCAGCCAACCACCCAACCAAACAAATGAGGAAGGTGGGGGGGGGGGGAAAAGAGAAAAAATGCCTTCAGACATGGTCACGTTGATGGTGTTTCAGGGGTATGTAAAGGCTCACTGGGCATGTGTGATGATCACTGCCAATCCACTTTCCAGGCTCTGACAAACAGTGGTCTGAATGATGAATCTTGAGCAGGTAGGACTGGTGGACCGTGACATCCAGTTGTGTAGTTGTGTTTCATGTGCAATGTGGGTTGCTCGTTGTGCCTCTTTGGTGTGCAATATGTGCCTAGTGTTGTGGGGTGTGGTGTGTGTGTGTTGTGGTGTCACTCTGCGTCTGAGTAACTATGACCCCCGTGACTGTATTCCTGTCTTGAAGGCTGTTGTCTGTTGTCGTCATACACTTGGCTCTCTAAAAGACTCCGGAGGGATACCAAACGCTGCTGTACTTGGCCATCTAGGGTCCAAATTGATCCGATGGGGTGGTACGATTGGAACATTACGTCGTGTGCCGGCCTTTTGCCCCCCGTTACCCGGCCACGTGGGCACCCCACTCGACTCCCCTGGGGGATTTTGGAGACTGATCATGTATGCTGAGGAGCTTGGCCAACTCGAAGCACAAATCCCGCCAACCTACTCTGCAGAAACCGTAAAATTGATGGAGCTTGGTCTCGGTGTTCTGCCATGGCCGACAGCTGTAAGCCCAAGACTATTATGCAACGAGCAAATTTTCACTCGCACGGAAATGCAGGCAATAGAAAACTTTCCCTCACCTTTTTCATTACCCTGATTGCTGATCCTTTTTTTTGACGTTGACCTAAATACATGACAGTGTTGAATCATCAAATGGTTAATCGATCTTTGTAATGATAGACCCAATCACTGGCCAGGGGGGAACCGGGCGGAAGCCTGGTGTGGATTTTTATTCTCTTTTTTTTTTTGTTGTCTTTGCTTCAAAGGAATTTGTGAACATCCTTGATGCCTTTTATTTTGGTATTTTTTTTATTTTTTTTTTTTTTTTTTTGATTTTTTTTTTTTTTGGGATGGATGGGGTGGGGTTTTTTTTTTTTTTTGTTTATACCCCCCCAGATTCCCTTGATTTGGTTTTTTCGTGGTTGTTTTGTTGGAAATGGTTAAGCTACTAAGTGGTGGGGATTTGTCTTTTTTTTTTTTTTGTTTTTTTTTTGATTTTTTTGTTTTTTTTTTTTTTTTTTTTTCAATAATTTGTGTGACAATTCCGTCCTGACGCGTTGACTTTCAGTTGTGGTTGGTGTAGCCGGTGCCCCTTTTTTTTTTTTTTTTTTTTTTTTTTTTTTTTGGGATTGTTTGTTTTGTGGATTTTTTTTTTTTTTTTTTTGTTTTTTTTTTTTTTTTTTGTTTTTTTTATTTTTTTTTTTTTTCCTGGGGGATAGTGTTTTTTTCTTCAAAGTCATTGGTGACAATTTATTCATTTTTGACTGTTTTGTGGCGTCAGGTTCATTCTTGTTTAAAACAGGATCCTCATTTTGTGTTCTTATAATTGTTGCCCCTAGCGTGAGGAGTTTTGGTCGGTCGGCGCGCCCAGGGGCAACCAAAAGCAGCTTTGGTCAGCCAGCAGCACAGGTCTTGTGGTTGGGTGGCCGCCCGACGGCACTCATGTAGCCCCAGACACCCATCTCCTTTGCACGTTAACCCGCTTATGAACCGCCCGCCGCAGCACCCCCCACAATCTATTTGTTTGTTCTAGCGTATTAAATATTGTACGCTTTTCCCCCCACCAGTATCCGTGGCCGCTCCTGTACGAGCACGTTGGACCTCAACTTGCTTGCCAACACCTTACAGTCCTATTACCCAACACATAGGGTGTCAACACAGGTACGAGTTCCTCATAGCGGAAGAGCGCCTGCTGCACCTGTGGCTGCTATAGACAGGGGCTTTCCATGTCTTTTACACCCTGGCAGGGGGCATGCCGTACTTGTATACCTGCTCGCTCGACCATATGAAGGAACAGCCAAACAGGCATTCCTTCAATCTGAAACGTTGGGTGAGTAGGATTTATGGGTGCAAGATGTCCCTCACACTTCAGACGTGAACAACACTTGGATGTACACCATCATTTTGAAAAAGGGATTGTGTGTGGCAGAGGGAAAACATCCGCATTTAAAGTTTTTTTAAACCCAAACAGAAAAAAAAGTTATGCGCACAGCATTGTTCTACCCTTTTCCGCATTGGCCTTTCACCCATTTAAAAACCAAAACCATTTTGTTTTTTAGAGGGCTGTGTGATGACAACACACGCAATTCCCACCTCATTCACTGGCTGTCTGCTTGTCCCCTCCTTTCTCTCCTCGCTTTTCGCTCGTTCTCGTGTGTGTAGTCCGTTGTGTGTGCAGTGTCTTTCTGCCTGTTCCAGCGTACACAATTGGCTGACAAATGTTACAATGGTTGTTTTGAATTGTTTTAGTTTCAGTGGCGTATTTTCTGTCTGTCTTCAAAACCCGCTGCTGCATGGGTCATGTGCGACTCATTAAAATGTATGGGTCCTGGGGAAACCGCGACTAATTACGCTAAAATTGATCGTGCCCATGCATGCAATTTCTGTGACCAACAGCTACTAAGGTCGTTGAGAAACTCCCTTAGATTTCGTTAGACTAACTCTATCCATTCGTAGGATATGATGTTTTTATTGAGTCACTGGGTCATGGGAAACCCAGGAAGCATGGTGAAGGCTAAAAAAAGATAACTCACTCGTGCTGGTTCTATAAGCGCTTGAGTCAGGATAGGTCTTAGCTGGTGGTGTCATGTCTGCATTGGAGTACACACTACTACAGTACTAGACACCATCAAAAGGGCTCTGTAATGTTCAGTGTCCCCTCCAGCGGACTGGTCCGTAATGTTCAGTGTCTCCTCCAGGTCTGTAGTGTTCAGTGTCTCCCTCCAGGTCTGTAGTGTTCAGTGTCTCCTCCAGGTCTGTAGTGTTCAGTGTCTCCACCAGGTCTGTAGTGTTCAGTGTCTCCACCAGGTCTGTAGTGTTCAGTGTCTTCTCCAGGTCTGTAGTGTTCAGTGTCTCTTCCAGGTCTGTAGTGTTCAGTGTCTCCACCAGGTCTGTAGTGTTCAGTGTCTCCAGTCTGTGGTGTTTAGTGTCTCCTCCAGGTCTATAGTGTTCAGTGTCCCCCCTCCAGGTCTGTGGTGTTCAGTGTCTCCTCCAGGTCTGTAGTGTTCAGTGTCTCCTCCAGGTCTGTGGTGTTCAGTGTCTCCTCCAGGTCTGTAGTGTTCAGTGTCTCCACCAGGTCTGTAGTGTTCAGTGTCTCCTCCAGGTCTGTAGTGTTCAGTGTCTCCTCCAGGTCTATAGTGTTCAGTGTCTCCTCCAGGTCTGTAGTGTTCAGTGTCCCACTTGCGGACTGGTCTGTAATGTTCAGTTCCTAGGGCATTGCCTGAGATGACCAGAAGATACAGTCAGGGGACTGTCTGTGTTGGGACAGCAGCAGGAAGAGCCAGGGTGTGGCTGTGTCTGATGAGGCCAAATGAACGGTGTGGACATATTGCCTTAGAGAGGGCTTGGCAGATTAGACACACACACACACAAAAAGCTTTCTGCCTCTGATAGGGATGAGACTATTAAGAGAAAGCAAATATTTCAAGTAGATAGCTGGATTCTCTCACCACACACACAGTAGCTAGGCAGAAATGGTGATGGCCGTTTGATGAATTACCTGTAGATTAACGGAGCATCTTCTTAGTCTTACTCAGTCTCATTCTGAAGGGTCAGAGTAATCTCTCAACCTTGTCGCCATCCAAAGTCTTCTTGACCAGCAAAAAAATTGTGGAGCTTTGAAGAATTTCAGTAAGGTGCTTCATGGGGGAGAAAGACTCTGACACAGAAATAATTGATTATAGGAGTCAGAGTCTTAAGTCTGAATTGAGGGGCAGGGATGCCCTCACTTTCTTTTCTTTCCCTTTTTTTTTTTTTTTGACCTTTTTTTCAAATCTAGTTTGAAAAGATTTGATGACCTAGAACAGTGTGATGTTTGGAGCATATATTATTGGCAGAAGCCAGTATGCAGGCAGACACACTCCGTGACTCATCCTTGGTCAGTTGGTGAACGAAAACTTTCTCAACAACAACAAAAAGGCCTTTTGAATGAATGGTATTAAGAAACCATGACAGCATTTTTCATGACCATGACTTCAAAGTTTTGGCCTTGCGAAGCTTGTCAGTTGGTTATCAGCCATTTTGAAAGATTGGAGCTCAGAGATTAAGTGAATGTACACTTTGGACGTGTCTGGCAGCAGTTTCAAGCTCACTATTGATAAAAGCGTAAAATGTTGAAAAATTTGACTTAAATGTGGGATGGAAGGGGCATGTCATATATTCAAAAAGTTAATACAGGAAGGCCTTGAAAAAAAAGAGACATTACATATATGTATGTATGTGTGTGTGTGTGTGTATATGGCTGGCTGGCTGGGCTGGCTGGCTGGATGGATGGATGGATGCTTTTATCTTTTTTTTTTTTTCAAGGTCTCCTTCTGTTAACTTTTTGCGAGGGAAATCTTGTTCAGTAAATAATTAGTTAGTTACTATTTGCACCTGTTTCTTTGTGCTGCTGTTCTTTTCTCTTTCAGTGTTGATTAACACCATCTGACAGTCTGCTTCTTGTTTGTTGTGAGCCCACTCCACACAACCTTCATCTTCATTTGAATATAAAACTGGATTCCTTATTGATATGTCTTTTTTTTTCTTTTTTTTTCTTTTGTGTGTGTGTGTGTGCAGATTATGCTGATGGCCAGTCAGTTTAACCTGGATGCTGCGTACTGTAAAGCTTTCCACTTTGTTGGTGGTCATCTGCCGGAGCTGCTGCAAAGCGACAAGCTGCTGGACATTTCCAAGGCCTCTGTTCTGGCCTTCTTCCAGGACCACACTCTGTTCTACGTAAGGCGAGAAGACTTCTTCCAATTTCTTGTCAGGTAGGGTGGACTACTTTTCACTGTTTTTTTTTCTTTCTTCCTTTTTCTTTTTTTTTTTTAAAAAGTGGTTAATTTTGTTTTGAGTCAGAATCATTGTTCAACAGTTTTCGATTGGGAAACACCCTTATGCGTAGACTTTCCAAGGACCAGTGAAAATGTGCGGGCATATAGATTTACTTCCTTTTGTTTGGGAAATGTGTGCACAGGTAGCACATGGGTGCCGTTACTCAAATGAGAAGCACAAGTTGTCTTCTCCGTCATTTATGGGCTCCCAGCTGTGTGTCGAGGTTTTGACAGGATGGCTGAGAAGTCGGCTTCGGGGTAGATTGTTTATAGCCCATCTGGAACTTTGAGATGAGATTTCTTTTCTTCTCTTTCCATTGATCACAGTTCAGTTACAATACATGTGAAAAGCTTTGGTAACATTGTTTTGAATTCTGTGTCCTGCCTGTCAAGGGAAAGGAAAGAAAAAAAAAATATGTCTTCATACGTGCACACGCATGCACGCATGCACGCACGCGCACACACACGCGCGCGCACACACACACACACACACACACACACACACACACCATCAAATAAGAGAACTCCTAATTTGTTTTGTTCTCACAGGTGGACAGAAAAAGACCAACAGAACAGAGCTGAGCATTTTCCAGAGCTGTTCAAGGGGCTCAACTTTCTCTTGGTCACTGAAAGCGTCCTGGACACCATTCTCTGCCACCCACTGGTCCAACAGTCTGAGGAGATTGCCTGGTATGGATTTTGTTCTTCTTCAGTAGCTATTATAAAAAGGAATAGTTGTTTTTTAAGAGGAAGAAAAACCCCAACATTCTGCTAATGCATTTTTCTTTAACCATAAATAGCATGACAAGTAATTTGGACGGTATTTTTTTTTCCGTATGAAACACCCCAACCCATTCCCTCCCCCCCCCCCCCCCCCCCCCCCCCCCCCCACCAAGTTTCCATGTCAGCATCCATACCATTCATTTCTCCATCAAAACAAAAAAAAAAAAAATGTGTGGTCCATATTGGTTGCATATGTCAGGAATAAACAGAATATTATGATGCAGCGTGCACAAATGAGAAAAAAGAAAAAAATTATCCTAATTATAACAAGTAGCTGAGATGATGTCATATCATCTGTGTAGTTGCCATAGCTTTTCAGTTTAGCTCCAATAGACCTATGTTTTGTTGACAGGCATATCAAATGCGGATTGTGCGTCTGTACATATTGCACATGTTAAAATACATTTCTTTGAACAAATTGAAGCTAAGGTTACTGTGTGCATGTTTTTTCTTATGAATTCTTTTGTATCCAAATTGTAGGTTTTGTTTGTTGTTTTTTAATGTTTTGTTAACAGACTATTGCAACTTGTCCTGAAGAAAAATGAATGTCTGGAATGTTTGATTTAGATACTACATAATTAGCGAAATGTTTGCAAACAAAGTTTTTGATGTACCTTATGGCATAGCCTTCATATGCATAGAATTTGTTTTGTATTCACGTCTGTAAACAGAAGTTTCCAATGTGCAAGACTGTCTATTATAATTCCTGTTGTAAACTTCAAAAACTAAATTTACAGACTGTTAACTTCAAAACCACTCCTTTTCTACATGAAAAGCTACAGGCAGTCCAAAATAATGTTGCTAGACTGTCATGAAGTAATTGAGCCAAGCACATGTCTCACCTGTGAGTATTGGGCATTGATAACCTCATCTGTGAATATTAGGCATTCTTCTCTAACTCCATCTTTTTCACAGAATCTTGTCATTCTAAACTAATGTTTATCTTCCTGTGCTTGGTCTTTTATTTTATTGATATAATGGTTTGTGCATGTATGTCCATTCCCTTTGGAGTGTGGATGTCTGATAAAGGGTTGATTTGATGGAGTGGGTGGATTTTGATGGGCCATGGAGGCTATGATGGAAAATTTGGGGTAGGGCGTAAGAGGGCTGAGGGGAAGTGCAAAGCCATTCTTGCTGGTGTCGTTTCTGTCACTAGTGGTTGTGGTAACTTTATGGAGCTTGACTTTATGGAAAGCTGTATGAATCTGTTGATTCGCACTTGGCACCAGCGGCCATGGATCAGACAGGAAATGCCAGGCTGTGGTCGTGTCTGCTATGATGATTTAGACTTGGTGCCAGCGTTTTACTTGTTCAGGGTCTGAAAGCTAGAACTAAAGGTTTACAAACTTACGCTAGAACTAAAGGGTTTTTTACAAACTTACGCTACAGCTCATGCTCTCCTTAATCAACAGTGGTAACACAGTAGTTACAAGGATTGTGGCTGGGGTCCTTTGTATTTAAAAAATTTTTAATTTTGTTTCTTTCTTTCATTGTAATGGGCACGCATGAAGAAAACAATTCCAATGCTCAACATTAATAATGTACATAAACATCATACAAGGTTATAAAAACATGTTACACACCTTATCTCAAATCATCAGATCATGATGTTTTGAGAATGCAAATCATACTGACAAATTTCAGCATCACATTTTTTTTTTTTTTTAAAAATCAGGCTCCAAGGTTGTGGATAACATGCAAACATTAAGGAAAAAATATACATCATGTATGATAAGCATTAGCCCTCTAATAATTTGATATATCAGGCCCTTTTTGCTTGTTAGTTTGTATGAGTCCTCTCCATCAAGGACATATCGAGGGCTGACTGCTAGAACCCAGTATCTCTGTTACATATATATGTAAATGAGATACTGGGTTCTGGCCGTCAGCCCTTGGTATTCTTCTACATTTTATGTCCATTGTCCAGTTCCTTCGAAAACATGTTTAGGTTAGGCTTTGTTTTGTTAGTTCTACATTTCTAAGTGAAATATTTTCCCATTAGAATTATGAGATCTGACATATTGTCAGTTTTTGAATCCCTTGCTATTTTGCCGCCAGTTGCCAAAGTTTAAATCTACCACATTTTTTGCCAATATTTGTAATAGGGATGTTACTCCATTATGAATCTGAAAGAGCTTTGGTATGAATGTCTTCTTTGAGTAACCGCACTGACAAATTTCAGCATCAATTTTTTTTTCTATCAGGCTCCAAGGTGTGGATAACATGCAAACATAAGGAAAAAATATAAATTATGTATGATAAGCGTTAGCCCTTTGATAATGTGATATATCAGGCCCTTTTTGTTCGGTAGTTTGCATGAGTCCTCTCCATCAAGGATATATCGAGGGCTGACTGCTAGAACCAGTATCTCTCTTACATATATGTAAATGAGATACTGGGTTCTGGCCGTCAGCCCTTGATATTCTTCTACATTTTATGTCCATTGTCCAGCTCCTTCGAAAACATGTTTAGGTTAGGCTTTGTTCTGTTAATTCTACATTTATATGGATGTGAAATATAGCTTACTTAAAAAAACTTAGTTAGAACTGTTTTTAAACCTTATTTAAGGCATTGCACACCCATTCCATGCGTTGTGCTAGTCATCAGTGTCCCTCACTTTTTTTCTGCACAGTGTTTTTGACTCTCTGTAACTAGACATTTCCTCGCCTGCTCGTGCACACATCCACATACACATGCACGCGCGCACTTTTTCTCTCATATTTGAAAAACAGAAAAGAAAAAACTGAATGAAAAGGCTTGGCATACTTAACATTGGCTTCCTGTCTGTCTTTTATTTGTGAATTTGATTCAAGTGTGTTTTTAAAAAGTGATGATTTAATTCATTTGAAAAAATGAATAGATAGAAAAAAGGTTACTCAAGAGTGTTTTCAAGAAGTGATAATACGTACATATGGAAAAAAAAAAAAGAAGTAAAATGTTGGTCAAGGGTATTTTTAAGAAGTGATAATTTAACACATTTGAAAAAAAAAATTAAAAAGTTGTTCAAGAGTGTTTTTAAGAAGTGATAGATAGATTAATACATTTGTTTAAAAAAAAAAAAAAAAAAAAAAAAGAAGACGAAATAGAAAATAACTTTTTAAGACTATAATAAAGAGTGTTTTTAAGAAGTGATGATTTAATACATTTGAAAAAAAAACAAAAAAAAGGTATCAAGATTGTTTTTGAAAAATGATAATTTATGACATTTGGGAAAAAAAGGAAGTAAAAAGTTACTTGAGTGTCTAAGTCCAACACATTTTGGAGAAAAAAAGAGAAATAAAAAGTTACTCAAGAGTGTTTTCAAGAAGTGTTGATTTGATGCATTGAACAAGAAAGAAAAGAAATAAAAAGTTACTCAAGAGTGTTTTTAAGAAGCGATAATTTAGTACATTTAAACACAACAAAAAAGTTACTCAAGAGTGTTTTTAAGAAGTGATGATACATTTGGGGAAAAAAGTTACTCATGAGTGTTTTTTAAGAAGTGATAATTTAAAATATTTGAAAAAAAAAAAAGAAACAAAAAGGTATTCAAGAGTGTTTTTAAAAAGTGATAATTTAGTACATTTGGAAAGAAAGAAATACAAACAGGCCATTCCAGACGTTCCTGGTCTTGACATTCATAGAGTTTGTACAGGTCCTAAAAACCTTGGTCATAGAGAATTAGTAAGGTATTTTCCAGTGCTTGAAAAGTGCTTGAAAAAACAACAACAGTATAGGCCCTCAGACTCCTGGAAAAGTCCTGAGATTTTCTGAACCTGCTGACCATATTCTTATTCTCAGGCCTGCAAAAGTAAAAGTGTTATCTTTGAAAAAAAAATTTTTTCAGTGGAAGAGACTAATTTGGAATGAAAAATGCAAACTTGTTGACCGTACTGCCATCGCGATCACAGCAGATAACTCCGCTGGTTGTCTGCCACTGGAATGATGTTTTATATAACCTTTCACTTGTTTGAATTCTGCTTGCAAACTTTTGCTGTCTGTGTTTTCTTTTAATTTGAAATGGTCTGACTGGTTTAACATAGCATTCTTCTTATGTAGTTTCCCATTGTTAGATGCATTACTCTCAGTCCTGGAAATTGACTAGCATGGCCCTGGAAAAGTCCCTGAATTTCTCTTTAACAGATCTGTGGGAACCCTGCATTCAGATTCAGGCTGTAGTAAAGCTCAGCCGTTGTGACTGACTATGACAGTATGAGCAAGCATGTACAAATCCCGAAGCTGCTGAGTGACTCGTTTGTCCATGTCTGTTTTTTTGTTTTTTTTTTTTTGTCACAGTTTCACTGCCAGGCCGCCAAGGAGAGATGCAGCACCGACTTCACGCCCTGCGGCACTTCTGTCATGCAGGACATCATCGTGCTGGGTGGGGGAGTTGATGAAATATGGTCCAACAAGTGGTTCATCAGATATTCCCAGACACTACTGGGCTTTTTGCCTCAGGCATCCCTTTGGGTGGCACTGCCTGACCTTCCGCTTGGTGTAGGGTTCCCGCTTATGGCCATGACGGAGCACGGCAAACTGCTGGTGATGGATTCAGTGCAGGACGGCATGACTATGCTCCAGAGCAAAATGTTCGAGTGCTGCTTTGAAACAAAGAGCTGGAGGGAGATAATGGTGAGAGCAAGAGATGAGGAAGAGGGGATGAATGTTAGGGCAGTTCTCAGAAACAGACCGTGTATGGAAATGTTGTGATAATGTTTTCAGTAGTAGAGGGCAGTGGAGTAAGGCAAGAGAGGAGAGACGGATGAAAACATCTTGAGGGTGGAGAGAAAGACGTGGTCAAGGATCAGATTTTTAGATATAAGTGAATTGGCATTCAGATCCAGACACATGTAATACCTGTTGATTTAGTCAGGTGATGTTCAGTTGTAACAGAAAAGTAATTTCAGAGTTTGTTTACCCTCAGTAAGAGGCCCGGGTAATTCAGCCATTGTTTTCATGTTGAAATTGAGATGAAGAGGGAGAGGATCAGCTTACTTAATACAGATGTATGTAGCATATGTATGTAGGGAGAGGGAGGGGGATAGGGGGGAGGGGGAAAAAAGAAAGAGAACTGTGGTGAGAAAAGTCTGGCCTAGATTCTTCAGTTTTGGTGCAGGAGGTGGGGTAAATTCAGTAGTCTCAGATGAAATACACAACTTTAAAAGACATATTTGTATTAAAAAAAAAAAGGGGGGGGGAGGGGGGGGGGGGGCTTGTCCAGAGTGTGCTTTGAGAGATGTATTACTCCTCCAGTGTGAAAGTCAGCAAGACCACCATACAATAGTTGTTTCAGTTTAAGAGGTCATCAGGTTTGCTTCTGGATCACACTCAAAGTCAACCTTTACCATTCGTGTCCGCCGAGGGTGGCGGACAGATTTCTTTCCCTTGGAGCCGCGTCAGCCAAGGCTGGTGGACAGACACAGTACATTCTGCCATGTCCGCCACTACTGGCGGATGGGAACATGAAAAATTCCTACACTTTCCTTGAAATGGTCTAGGGGAATAAGCTTTGTATTAAGTCTTGGCAGGCATGAGATTCTTCCAACAATAGTCGGATTTCCGACCATGAGAAGCTCAGATGGGTAATTTTCATGATTTGTTCAAATCCGTTGAGAAAATGGAGGGGGTAAGGGGGTGTCTGACCTGGATTTCCGACCAATGAGCCGAGCACAACAGACTTTGGTCCGACTTAGCCAAAGTCTCGGTAATCTGACTTCACCACAGACTCGATGGCGCAATTAGGCAGTCTGCTCGAAACCACTTACCATTGCCGCAGAAATGGCAAGGACTCAGTGAATGGGGTCAATGAAGTGTTAGATCATTTCTGTGGTACTGCTTTGACTGTGCTGCGCGTACAAGAGCTCGAATAGGCTAGCTTGAACCCTACATCTGAAGCCATTGAGAACGATTGTACTTGTAGCGTTGCACAAGGCTGGTGTTTCCATACGGCTATTCCCAAATGGCACAAAGCAAAAACTAGGTCATGAAACAGCGCAGTCAAATCGTCGCAAGATTTTATGCTGGGATCTCCTCCTGTTTCTAAAGCCTTTGCATCGCAAATACTTGTTGAAAAATATCAACAATGTCTAAACTAGGCAAAGATCAGCAGGTTTCCATCGCTGAAGTGGACAGTGGTGTGAAAAATAGATGGAACAACAAGTGGTTGGAAGAAACCACAATGGTGACTGAAGACAAAAGAAATGGTGGTTTGACTTGGCGATGCCATTCACAAAATTGACATCACTGGAAAGCCAAGTGTGAATGGTGTTTGGTGATCTTGACCTATGGTTCAAAGGGAAAATCCTTGCTGATGAGATGCTTAACAACGAAAGATCACCAGAAACAGCTGGAAACCAGACTGATGAACCAGACACTGGGCTCAGTGATTGAACAGGCAAGTATTCATTCAGACTTATTCAAGAGAGAGAATGAATGTGTGTGTTGTGTGTGTGTGTGTGTGTGTGTGTGTGTGTGAACTTCTTGTTTTGTTGTTGTTGTTGTTGTTATTGCAGGAACGAGCAAAGGACCAGCCACTGTTTTCTTCTGCTATACAGAGCAATTGTACATCAGAAATGGAGTCGACTGTCAAGCGCCAGTCTTCTGCACCAAAGATTGTTCCAGTCAGGGACAGAGTAACCAATATGGAGGTAAATTCTTTGTATTTTTTTTTCACTCCGAGTGTATGTGACAAACTACATTTTCTTTGTCTCTATGTCAGAAAGTGGCAAACTTTGCTTTATTTATTTATTTATTTTGGAGGGGGGGGGGGGGGGGGGGCTTGTAGAACTGGTATGTTTTGCTTCATTCTTTTTGCTTGATTTTACCTGAGATCAGTGTAAACTTTCTGCCTGCCTGTCTCATGCACAATTTACTTTGTGTCCTGTGTGGACAAAAATTTTGTCAGAAAATGAGTTTTGTATTGTTGGGTAGAACCATGAATTTCAGTATACTTTCAGGAAATGTTTATGCAAATGTGCTTGGACTCTGATTTCAGGCAACTAGACTTGCTGTATTGGCGGAGCAGTCCTGGGCCTTTACTTCTGCACCTGTGCTTATTGACCTGTGGAAAAACCTGTCATCAGACCCAGAGGGCCTTTACTTCTGCACCTGTGCTTATTGACCTGTGAAAAAGCCCATCATCAGACCCAGAGGGCCTGTACTTCTGCACCTGTGCTTATTGACCTGTGGAAAAGCCCGTCATCAGACCCAGAGGGCCTGTACTTCTGCACCTGTGCTTACTGACCTGTGGAAAAGCCCGTCATCAGACCCAGAGGGACCTGTACTTCTGCACCTGTGGCTTACTGACCTGTGCTTACTGAAAAAGCCTGTCATCAGACCCAGAGGGCCTTTACTTCTGCACCTGTGCTTACTGACCTGTGGAAAAGCCTGTCATCACACCCAGAGGGCCTTTACTTCTGCACCTGTGCTTATTGACCTGTGCAAAAGCCTGTCATCAGACCCAGAGGCGCTGAACCAACTGTCTGTGGATCGTACCTCGGCTACCATCAAGATGAGATACAGGTTGGGGAAATCCTTCACCAACAGAACAGTGGAGATGATGCAAGACTTCCCATTTCTCCTTGAACACAGATGAAAGAACAAGCTCTGGTGCTCAGCATGTGTTGACTATATTGGTCAATATTTTTGATGAAAGTGTGGGCAGGATGGTGATGCAGCACTTTGGCTCTCTTAGTCTTACAAGGGTAGACATAGCAAGTGTTTTTGATGCTCTCGACGGCTTGTTCAAGAACTATGAGGTTCTGGACCACTGCACGTCCATTTTAATGGATTCATGTGCGGTCATGCAGGGGTCCAAAAATGGCCTGGAGCAACAGATCTGAAGCACCATTGCAAAACATTTACTGGACATTGATGGAGATGTGTGTCACCATGTACACAATGCCGCAAAAAAATTCTGCAACCCATTTGCACATTGGGTGGAGAACACGCTGACCGACATCTTCAGTGGACTCCAGTGGAGCTCAGGGAACAGGGATATTTTGGAGGAAATCTCATTTGCTGTTAATGAGAGGTATACCCCACCCCCATCATTTTGCCTCTCGTCAATGGCTGTACTACCTTGATGCTGCACAAAGCTGGCTTCTTCAGTTGCGTATCCTCACTGTGTGTGTGTTTGGCTCCTCCAGAGTGGTGAAAGCCAACGTACCAGGACACATCTTGGAGGGAATCTGCAAGGATATCAGCAGGGAAGGCAGAAGGTGACTGGAAGAGTTGCATCAGACACTCAAGATGTCACAGGTGAAGGCAGGCAGAGGAGTGACTGATCGGTGAACTTTATTTTTTTTTTTCCACTGGAAATGGACCAGGATGGTTCTTGGTTTATAGTCGTCTGTTCTTCCTCTGCTCAAGGAATATGTCTCTCTGTTCCAGAGCGCATCTCCCATGGTTCAGCTCTTGCATGACAAGCAGGTAGCCCTCTTCAAAAACTTCTTGTCATTGTTTCTGAAGGGTAGGGCATACAACACAAGAGGAGTCCACACAGAAATTGAAAGACCCTAAGGAACTTCCACTTGATGACAAAGAACTGCACGTGGGGGATGATGCCATGTTTGCTGGAAGGATTGCTAATTCCATCCTTTCAGCATGTCACCCTTCCAATAAGCAGGCCATCAAATTCAGAGAGCAGCTTAGAGAAGCCTACGTGCAGTGTGCCCAGTACTTGCAGCAGAAACTTCTGCTAGACAACGAGCTACTCCTGCTAATGTCTGCATTAGACCCAGCCTGTGACTTCAGCCCTACTGAAACTTCCAGATCATGTTTCAGTTGTTTTAAAGGAAGAGGAGTTACATTTCCATATGAAATCAATGGGGCACCAGTTCCTGTTATCAGTGGGGCACCAGTTCCTGTTATCAAAGGGGCACCAGTTCCTGTTATCAAAGGGGCACCAGTTCCTGTTGATTCATGGTGGGCCAAAGTCAGCAAAACTGATGACTTTCCTCTGCTTTCCAGGGATGGCATTTGCTTTGTTGACTTATTTCCATGGTCCTTCCTTGGAATCAAGTTTCAACGTGATGGGAGATGTCATTGACAGGAGATCATCTAGGATGAATATAGAAACGCATTCAGCCATTCAAACCTGTAAATATTCAATAAGAGCTGAAGGGAAGTCTGCTGTTGATGCTTTCTGGAGGAAAGACAAATTATATACCCCTGTCAATAAAGATCTGTGCAGGCTGATCAGAGGAGCCAACAAAAAGAACCGGGAAGACCAGCAGAAGAGGAGGGA
Organism: Conus betulinus; assembly: GCA_016801955.1. Classification (NCBI taxonomy): domain Eukaryota; kingdom Metazoa; phylum Mollusca; class Gastropoda; order Neogastropoda; family Conidae; genus Conus; species Conus betulinus. The sequence continues at coordinate 189,370 of JADBJO010004160.1, read as the reverse complement.
GGGAGGACCTAGAGGAGAGAAAGCAGCAGCTGTCTCTTCAAAAGCAAGCTGAAATCAGCAAAACAGCAAGCCAAACAGGCCTTGGCAGAAGCAGAAAAATGAGCAAGGCTAGCACACAGAAAATCCGTCCGATCCAAACTGGAAGTCCTAACCAGAAAGAGGAGACGAGAAAAAAAAGCTGAGCATGAGGAAGGGGAGCTAAGAGGCAAAGGCTGGACAGCCTGAATGAGAAGGCTTAGAGGTTGGATGACAAGTGCTGTGTGGTGCACTGGCTGGTTCCTTGGTTTGATTTTGATGGCGGGCTCAGAGGATTCTCACTTGCTGAAACAGTGAAAGAGAGTGATGCTGTTAGGATCTTGTTTTTCAGGTGAGTGTCACTTGTGCTTAATACTTACATGAAGGTGTTCATTTCAGTTTTGCATGAGATATTATTTGTAATTGGTTGATCTGAGAGGAAGGAATACAAATGACACAACTTATTCATTTTTTTTTCTGATGTTATCGGATGTTTTATCACGTTGAAATAGTTTTACACAGGCTACCCATCAGAACGTATCGAAGGTGCAACATAAACGTTGACAGGTCTGTAGAATCAAGACAGAAAGAGACCACCTGAGAAGAAAATTCTCTGTCTTAAGTGAAGGCAAAATGTGCTAAAAAAAATCATGGATGTTTTTAAGGCTTAAAATTAAGAAAAAGCTTCAGACCCCTGCTTTTCAGACCAAAACACAATTCCTCAATCTCATGCCTGCTTGGGGATGTCCCAGAGAGTTGTAGACCCTACTTTTTGTGCTCTATCGTGAACTTGGCTGACCCAAGCAGCTTTGAAACAAAGGAACTTGACTGGCACTTGGCTTTCCTGCTAAGCGCGGCTGGAATTTCCTGTGCCAGAAATATGTCAGTCAGGCGAAGGGGTGGTACTGATTTCTTGCTCAGTGAAGCGCTTGAAATAATATTACAAAGTTGATCTGACGATGATAGAGATATCGATAATTACACTAGAGAAGAGGAAAGTGAATTATTTGAAGATGCAGCCAAAAATAATGATTCAACATTAACTGCAGCAGACACTGCCGCAAAACATGCATCAAAACATCAAAAACATGCAATGCAATGTAAACAATGCAAACAGTTGCAGTGTCGCTTAGCTGTTTACTTCTGATTCTGACAGTGTGTTGTAAAAGAACGGATTAGAATGTAAACAAAGAATTTTTTTTTTTTACTTGTCAGCCATGTTTTTCAACGGACAGCCGCGTCTACATATTAAAAGTAAGTGATTCGAAATTACCTCAGTTTGATTAGTTGAGTGTTTGTCCTTTCCTATGACACCTTACACAAAACACTGTCAGTTGTTGTCTAGCGACTAAAAATAAATTAAAAGTGGCAAAATATGGGCATCGGCAGGGACTGAGCACCATGCACAAGCGTGTGGGAGCAGGGAATTGTGCCGTGCATGCGGCTGGATAGTATTAATGGTAATAAAACTCGCTTGGCAGATGGTATGGAATGTGTTGGGCCGGACCTGCACCATTTGCCCTTTTCGTCCAAGCCCAGGTCTGTCACATTTGTTCAGGCTACTCTCAGCTATTTGGGGTTGTGATGGATCGTTTGGTCTCTTTCATTGTCCCTTATGGAGTTGTCCTCTCCCTTTTGTCTGTCCTTAGGACAGGTATTATTTGGTAGAATGATTTACAGAAAATTTTTTTACCAGGCAAAAGGTTCCGATAATGTTTCTTCTGCCAGTGTTTTGTTGTGTCTGTGTGAGTCGATTCGACTTTCTCTGATCTGAAGGACAATTTGTTGGGGTTTATTCACGTGAGCAGTGTGATAAAAGGGCTTCTTTTAGTGCTCTGCCCCTTTCGGGGATTCCCTTCCTATAGTTTCTGGAGGCTATATGAGACAAGCATCTCTTCTGTGCCTCACTTTTCACGCGCTCAACTTTCCTTCTCTCTTACCACCTCACATGGTTCTTTTTGTATTCAGCAATTTATCCAGTCTAAGCAGTCGGTCTCTTCCCAACCAGCCCACTCCTGACCCTCAGATAGGTGCTGTTCTCGACAATGACTTGCCTCAGAAGCTGATTCCCCATCCCACCCCACCCTGTTTTACATCATAGCCCAGTGGGGGCCGGAATAGCTCAGATGGTAGAGCGCCGGACTCGAGATCCGGAGGTTACGGGTTCGAATTTCGGTACAGGGGGATTTTTCCCTCAGAGTTAACATTGGTTCTGACTCCGTTCTCCATACAGTCCTTCGAATGAGACTATAAACTGAGGTTCCGTGTGTGAACGCATGCATAACATCTTGCACACACGTAAAATCCCATCACCAACTTTCGGAAGAAAAGGCCAGTTTGGCCGTTGGTATGGATGACACATTACACATAGCATGCACCCTGCGTGAGAAATTGAAAGAATGGAGAAAGTAATAATTGAGTGAACAATATTGGACGACATTGACTGTATGACATGGGAAACAACTGAATGAAGCGCTAGCTGGCAGCTCTTCAGTTGGCACTACCCAGGTAGGCAGCCTGTTGTGTAAACGAGTGTAGATTGTAAAGCGCTTAAAGCTTGGTCTCTAGCCGCGAATAGGCACTATATAAGTATTTATTATTATTATTATTATTATAGCCAGTTTGGCCCAAGGTTCCTTCAAACTCCGCCAGCATTGCAGCGCTCATGGTGGAGGTGAATTCTTTTCTTCCATAGGATGCATAGGGTGTGTGAGTAGTCTCTAGTACCCCTTTGTCCTAAGCGGGAAACAAAGAAGAGGGAAAATGGTGTCAAAACTTGGGATGAGTTTATGATTTTAATCAGAACAAAGTTTTTTCTGTACTCCTAAAAAGTTCAAGCAAGAACATTTTCATCTGAAGTAAAAAAAAAAAGCAAAACAGTTGCTCCTTGCCCTAAGGGCGATTATCAAAGCTCGGCGGTTTTGAACAGTGCTATCATGCTTGTTAATTTTGGTTGCAGTTCAGCCACCCTTTTGGGGTCTTGGACTACGACTACGAGTTCCACTCCCTGCATGTCTGCAGTGGTCGCGTGTTTGTTGTGGCCTCCAGTGAGTACGTACGTGAAAAACGTGGCCGTCAACGCGCGCGAAATTCCGGAGGAGAGGACACCAGCCAGGAGGACGGAAATCAAACCATATGCAAGTGCACCTCCTGGAGTTGACGTTCAAAGACAGTAAGTGAATGAATTACATATATCAGTTCATGCAAGCACTGTATGTTCATGATTGGAGATTGCGAGAGAAATGAATAACATACATCAGTGTGTGCGAGTCCTGTACGTTAATGATCGGAGAGAACATATATATCAGTTTGTGCAAGTACTGTATGTTAATGATCGGAGATTGTGAGTGGAATGAACAAGATATATCAGTTTGTGCAAGTACTGAATGTTAATGATCGGAGATTGTGAGTGGAATGAATAAGATATATAAGTGTGTACGAGTACTGAATATTAATGATCGGAGATTGTGAGTGGAATGAATAAGATATATCAGTGTGTGCGAGTACTGAATGTTAATGATCGGAGATTGTGAGTGGAATGAATAAGATATATATATCAGTGTGTGTGAGTACTGAATGTTAATGATCGGAGAGAGTGGGTGACATGAATAACATGTATATCTCAGTTTGTGCAAGTACTGTATATATTTCTCTATTTGCATGCATATATGTGTTAGGCATTTCTGTGCCTTGTGATGCATTTGTAGTAATCACTGACGTAGGCAAGTCAGAGCACCTCAACATACACTGAAGGAACAACAGGGAGTGATTTGCCTTGCTGAGGAATGGGTTCTGCATCCATGTTAGTGACCAGGTACTTCGCATACTGCTTTCCTTTAAGGTCACTTGGTGTTGGCACAGAGCAGCAAGGTGGTGGAAAGAGTGAGGGCAAGAACTTTTTGGTTCTCTTTGCACCCAAGTCGCCCAGTGTGACGTGGGTTGAAGCAGCAGCGTGTGACATGACCAGAGGTAGGGGCCAGCATCAGGGTAGCGGACACATACATGTACCAGATTTTTTTTTATATGCAAAGGCCATTGACCACAGCGATCAGTTTCGAACACCAGCAGCACAGAACAGACGCAGGCACAGCAAGCTCGGAGCCGCCAATTGCTGCGCTCTTGGCGTAGCATGCTGCAATTCCGTCAGCAGTGCTTCACCCGCTACTCTTTGTGGTGAAATGCTATGCAAAAAAAAAAAAAAAAAAGAAAAAAAAAGGAAGAAACAAAAATTCAAAAAAGAAAAGAAGAGAAAGAAAAGCCCAGCTTCATGGGATTAGTGATGGCTTAAACATAAGGGAGACAACACAGACCTATAGGTTGTAGACTTGTTTAATCAAAAGATGGGCAAGTTCATGAAAGAAAGATGGTGATTTTGCTGCCTTATTTATTTGTGTTGTTGTTGGTCTTTTTGTTGGCCAGTGAAAGATCTTCATCCCTCTAGTCCTTGTGAACTGTGAAAACAGACTTCAGTGCCTGATCTAGTTGTAAAGGGAGGCAACTGCAGGCTGAAAGCTAAACAAATTTTAAAGTTTTTATAAGGCTCCATTGGAAAACACAGACAAACGAATCACAAGACAAAACATTACATGTTTTGACTGTTTAGGTCTCTTCTTCAGGCAAGATACACAACCCTCAGGACAACAAAAAATGTAAGAGCAATTACTTCATCCAGTTCGGCGCAAGATTCAAACGCCCATATTTGCACCGAATTGGACGAAGATAAGTGATTACTCGTAAATTTTCATTGTCCTGAGTGTTGAGTATCTTGCCTGCAGAAGACCTGAGAGGATGAAACGTGTCGTGTTTTGTCTTGTGATTCGTTTATCTATGTTTTTCGGTGGAGCCTTATAAATACTTTAAAAAATCATCAGTGCCTGGCTTTGGGGCAATTCGCTGCAGCCAAACATGCCACTTGGTCTCCGCTGAGACACAAACACTGAGCATGTAAACTACTGGTAGCTTTGTTCTACAGTTCTTTGAAAACCAAGGAAGTCGGCAGCTATTGTCTCATTTTGACCGAAACGCACAAGTCTTGTCTTTGTATTCAACAAGTCTAATGTGGGCTTGGTTAACAGCCCATTGAGTGTGCTTGTTTGTTCATCAAAATTTGAAGAGAAGAGGGTGTGTATATATATATACATCGTGGTAGAGTATCGATTTCGATAATGTCACTGTGCAGATGACCTTCTCCCATGGGCACGAGTGTGGCTGGAGAGACCAATTCTTGAGGCACACACCCGTGGGCAGTAGGGGCAATTGAACATGGCTAACATGACACCGAGGCCTTGCGTTTTTTCTCTTGCATTAGTTATGTGGTTGCGGTGGTTGTCTTCAAATTCTTCCTGGCCTTCCTGGTTAGACTTCGCCATACTGCTCTGTCTTGGGCACAAACCTCTAGGTCTTTGCAGCGTGTAGCTGTGCTTCAGATTGTCTTTTACACAGTCTTTGAAGCGTTTGTGTGTGTGTGTGTGTGTGTGTGTGTGTGTGTGTGTTTTTCAGCAGTTTCTGAATAGTATGCATCTCAAAGATATAAATGCTCAAAGGCAATTTTTTGTTTTCCAAGTTGAAAGCAGTGTGCAGTGTTTCTTTTTCAGAGTTTTTTGTTTTGTGTATTCTGCATTCTCATTCAAGTCTTGAAGATAAGAATCATGCAACATGCCATATTTTTCTTTGGGTGGACAAATTACACTGATAAACGACATTGCCTTGCTCATCTGCAGATGAGATAGGGGTGTGCTTCTGGATCTGAGACAGTGGCTTTATTTTCATTTCATTCAGTGAAGATTGTGACTTAACTTTTTGGGATATGACTTAAATGTTTGTCCATTCCTTGACTAATTGAAGTTTTTTTTTTCTGTTGTTTCCCAGTTATTCAGCTTGCCTTTAATTTTTCCTGCTACATGTCACTGCATTTTTCTTTATGGCATTTGTGTTTTCACTTGAATTTTCACTGCTTTTTTTTTTTTTTCATCTGATGGCCAATCCCTTGAAAATACTATGTTTGTCCATTCCTTGACTGATGGAATTTTTGTTTTTATCTGTTTCCCAGTAGAAAGAAACTCATGGAGAGCGTGGCAGCAGAGAGTCCTCAGAAGAGAAGCCCCCTTCAAGCGAGTGTTTCGGCCCTTAACTCCTGACACTCTAGGGGGTTGGGCCACACCCGGTTCATGACTCCGGATGTCCCTCTGCTGCCCCTTTTTTTCCCCATCTTGGGATGAGCCATGGCTGGGATTCAAACCCATGACCTCTGGTCATGCTCATTTTCCACTTAATGACTCGCACTCTAACCACTGAGCCACTGGGACACCTGATATTTGTAGGGAAATTTAAGCTTTATGACGTTCACTTTTGTTCTCCTTGACCAGATCCAGCTTGAACACCTCTCTGCTGCTTCTGCCATTGCTTTCAGGGCTCTGGTTTTTTCCCTCCCTGCAACTGAGAGCTGTTTCATGAGAGCTGTATGCAGACATTCTACAAACCCCATACCTCCAATTTCTGCAGTGAGGACTTTGACCTAAGAGCCTTCTCTCCTCAGGCTGTTTGCCAGATCAGCATACTTTAAAGTCTTGTAGATTTTAGCTGCCTCCATTCTGTTCTCATATGGCACCGTGAGCTTGATCATGATCAGCTGCTTGGTTGACTGAGAGTGGACTACTATGTTTGGTCTCATGCCACTCTTGCTGATGATTTCTGGGTGACTCTTCCATTCTGGGAGGTCTGCAGTGCACTCCCAGTCATCTGCCCCATCCAGCAGACTCTGCCTGCATGTTCCGAGTGGCACTGTTCTTGGCCATGATTCGTTGCCTCCTGCCATGAAGAATGTTGCAGGTGCTTTTGGAGTCCTGATTTTCCCTTTTGTGGTGTTGGTATTAGCCGAGACTGCTTGTACAATCTCTTTGAGCACTTGGTTGTGCCTCCATGTGTACCTTCCTTGAGCCAGGGCTACTTTACATGAGCTTAAAAACATGCTCCACTGTTTGTTTTTCATGGCAGAGGGGGCATGCAGGATCTTCTGTTTTTTTTCCACTTCACCAGGTTTGCATTTGAGGGCATGTTACGGATGGAATGGGTCGTGTCTGTGGGTGTCTGACTGTCTGACTCTCACACAGAAATTATGGATACATGCATGACTTTTCCAATGCACATGCACACCCCCAATCACCTGAACATTGACAGCCAGGCAACAGAACAACACTTTTTTTGTTTTATGCTGCCCAAGCCATCAGGCAAACATATATATAAATGCAAGATCATCAATAGTCAGCACATCAACCATAAGGCGTACACATAAAATATATCTATATATAACTGGCTATCTACTAGCGCTGCTGATTGCAAGAACAATGTAGATGATGACGACAACAAAACGATGAAGAGGACGAAGAGACGAGATGATGAAGACGACGTCTACTGCGTCGAGTCTGACACAGGACTTACAGAACTTCAGAGCTGTGGCTCAAAAATCTCTCTACCACACTCACGGCATCTCTGCCGGCAACAAGGTGACAGTCTCACACAGGAGCTGTGGCTCACACACAAACACACAGAACGCAGCAAGGAGCGGCGCTCTGGCTTGGCAGCAGCGGCGTCTCCAGCCCAACTAGCTCAGCGGGTAGTCGGTCACAGGCACAGTGGCAGGTAGGGTAGTTGTCGGCACTCAGGCCGGCCTCTCAACACTGACACAAGGTGGGGAACAAGGGTTTAGACACAGCTACAGCCCCGACCCTCAGAACATGGCAGCCAGTCCCCTTCAGTCCAGGGTACACTTCTACCTGGGGGAAACTGATTACTGCCTTGATAATCATGGCTGCTATTCACTACAATCCACGACTACATTCATATTCATTAGCCACATCACATTCTACTAGAACTTGAGACAAACATCAGCATATTCTTTCTTCAACACAACAACATTCCCTTTTCTAGAATCAAAACACTACACAGGAAAGGATTTCAATATAAACCTTTCAGAATCTAGTTTTCCAAATTGGGAGAGGATTCCCACTTAGACCGTCTTCAATAAACCATGAATACAATTCATTACACACAATTAATGATTACTTTTCATCAAACTATAAATGTCATGACAAAATGTTCATTTCTTTTTCTTGTAACACGACAAGAATGTTCATTTCATTTCATATAATCACCAGATTTTAGAAGGTATCTTTTTCCAGAAGATTCATCTACTTCAATGTATGTAATGTAAGGGAAAGATTTCCACATTCTCTTGTTTACCAACATACAATTATTCAATATTCATATCAAGAGTGAGTTAAATACTCATCCACATCAAAAATCAAAACCAGTATATATGAAATCTCTGTCACTCACTCTGGGAGCTATTATCCATAGCATCAAAACTCTCCCTCTTCTCAGGAACCACATTGGAATAAACACCTTTTTTTCATCATGAAGTTCATAACTAGTTAAGTCACAGAATAAAACAAAATCGTTTTTTTTCTGAAGAGCATGTCCTTTAACACTCACTTCATCTATTCATGTTTTCTGAAATAATTTCATTTTGCTACCCTATCAAGTCATATGATAACAGAACACAACAATTACTTTTGTTTTCTAAACAAAAACCTTCACAAGTGCGCTGAGGAAGTTTCAGTCGCTCCTTAACAGGAATACGGTTTCGGTTTGCTAATAAATAAACACTGAATGATAAATACTTGACTGCCACCAAAAACACATGGGAGTCCCTCTTCGGCTTCTGGGTAGTTGCGTTGCCGGAATCACTGCAGAGACTGCCTAACCATTTCAGCTCACTCGGCTTTTACAGTGCGCAGGTGAGCAGCAGTCAGGTAAACTTTTCAACTGGCTTCTGGATGACTACCTTCTGGTTAGCACGGTTGCACAAAAATTTGTGACTGGACGGGAAACGGTCCGTCACAATACTCCCCTTTCTCAAAAAAAAAAAAAAGTCCAAATTGTTTTTACCAAGAGGAAGTAAACTACTACAGGTCACAAAATTCCAGAAAAAAAATACATGAAAAGGACATCAAAACTGGATGTACACAAACCAATGTCTAAGAAACAGACTGGTTCTCAAAAGAACATGAAAGACGATCAGCAAAAAATGTTCGATGATCCTGGAACTGGTTCCACTTCGAACGAGAATTCCTGCAGAGACAATGCCCAACGCATAATTCGGGAATTCTTAAAATTTTGACGTTCGAAGGTACGTCAAAGGTCAATGATCTGTTTGAAGGATAAACCTGACTCCCCAAAGTATCGAACAAACTTCTGAACAGCCCAGACAATGGCTAAACACTCTCGTTCGATGGTACTGTATGACTTTTCACGATCCAACAACTTGCGACTCCCAAACACAACTGGGTGAAGTACATCATCATCCTCTTGCAGTAGTACAGCACCTAGCCCCAACAGAACTAGCATTAGTTGGCTTACCCAACTGAGGTAACAGTAATACAGGTGCTGACGACAAGATACTCTGAATCTTCTGTAACGCTACTGCACATTCAGGGATCCAAGAAATAGATCTTCCAGCTCGACCACCATCCTTGATTAAATCAGAGAGTGGAGCACTCAAAGTGGAAAAAAACTGGGAACATATCTCCTGTAAAAGCTAAGCAAACCTAGCTCAGATTTGACTTGCTTTCTGGTAGTAGGGGTGGGAATTCTCAGAATCTTATCTATCTTTTTCTGTTCAGGACGCATAGTACCACCTCCAACAATATGTCTAAGAAATTCCAGAGAATGGAAACCTGCCTTGATTTTCGAGGGATGAGCTGTGAGGTTGAAAGACCTCAGACACGAAAGAATACCTTTATATGACGAATATATGCATCCCATGAAACACTATGAACCAGAATGTCATCAAAGAAGCTGACGGCTGAGAACTGATCCAAAGCTAGCATGCGCATCATGCGTGCGAAAACAGCAGGTGCTGACACAAGACCGAAAGGCATCCTTACAAACTGAAAAAGACCCATATGCGTTGTAAAAGCTGTCTTTGGACGGTCCTCGGGCTTAACAACTGTCTGCCAATATCCCTTTGCAAGATCTATCTTTGTAAAGAACTTGCATCAGACAATCTTGCAAATAAACTTTCCACGTCAGGAATGGGCTCAGCACTGAAGACGGTAATCTTATTCAGAGAACGGAAACCAATGCAAAAGCGACATGTACCATCCTTTTTCCTAACTAATACAACTGGGGAGGCATAGGGACTATTTGAAGGCTCAATGATACCGAGTTCCAACATGATGCCAACTTCTCTCTCAAAAACCTCTCTTGCAGAGAGGGGGATGTCATAACACCTTTTTCTAACTGGAACATCTGTTGTTAGAGGAATCTTTAATAGTAGGTTGCCAGAAAAGGAGCCTGGTTTCGGAGTCAGAATCCTGAAAATCCTCAAAGACTCTTCGTAACTCCTTAGCATTGCTGTCAGACAAAGTACTATCAAACTGTACTGAATCGATATCTTCATCTGGCATAGATGCCATGGGAACAGGTAAGTGTGTGTATTGGTAGTGCGTCATCGCAGTCTTGAACAACACCGACTGTGTAGGCAACTACTGGGATCACGAGAATTTGATGTGGGGTTCGAACAAGGAACAATTCCTGGAGAACTCTTGAACAAAACACCTCTCTTGCCAGAACTGAGAGGCGCTATTCTCTGCCCATGGTACTGACTTTCCCTGTGAGGTAACTGTTGAAATACTCTGAGACACAGATACAGCAGAACGGCGAATGTACCTCTTCAACATACTGGCATGAAAAACCTTTTCTTTTCCTTTGATGAGAACTTTGTAGTCAGGATGCAAGACCTTGGTAACTGGGAATGGTCGTGACCAACTAGCTAGTAACTTGTTTGAATCCGTAGGGAGGAGAACAAGGACTTCGTCGTCAACCTGGAAATGACGTTCTCTAGCCTTACGATCAAAATGTTTTTTTCCCTTAGCAGAGGAATCGACAGAACGATCCGTAGCCAACTTGCATGAGTCCGCAATGACATTTTTAAGCTTGAACAAGTAGGCATAAAGGGGTATTGCTCAGCATCATGACCATCAGACTGGGTCCAAGATTCCTGCAGTAGGCGATAGGGCCACGAACTTGTCAACCAAACAACAACTGAAATGGGGAAAAAACTGTACTTCTGAAGGCAACTCTCTGCATGCAAACAGCAGTGCAGGTAGATATCGATGCCATGCCTTTGGGTAAGAACGCACAGTTTTCTTCAGCATCGATTTCAGAGTGCCATGAAAATGCTCAACATGACCATTTGCCTGAGGATGGTATGGCGATGTGCGACTGCCCATGGTACCACATAACACATGGAACTGCTTCATGAGGTCAGAATTAAACTGGGTACCTTGATCTGAAAGAATCTCTTTTGGGAATCCGAGACGAGAAAAGATTCCCAATAGTGCTTCTGCTACACTGACAGAAGAGATATCCTTCGAGGGAACAGCCTCTGGGTAACGGGTGGCTATATCAATCAAGGTGAGAATATATCTATGACCTTGTTCCAAAGGAGGAGACAGCGGACCCACAAGTCAAACACCCACATGGTCAAATGGGGTACCAATGAATGGAACAGTAGAAAGGGGTACTGGACAAACTTCCCCCTTGGTACTGTCTTCTGACAAACGTCACATGAAGCTACATACTTTGCCACATCTTCAGTTACACCAGGCCAGAAGAACTTGTTGAGGACTCTTGCCAGAGTTCAACGAGAACTACAATGGCCTGACAGAATAGGATTGTGTGCTACAGATAGCACTGTAGGTCGGAGGTCAGAGGGAACAACAACCTGATCAAAAGGAATGTCATTTTTTTTAAATGCCTGCGCGCAGAACACCATCTGACAAATAGTAGTAGAAGGTAACTGTACCTGACTTCTTTACTTCACCAGAAGATGCTAACTGAAAACATGTCTTCAACGACTCATCCTCATTTGTTTTTTTGAATCAGATCAGAAAGAGAAATATTCAAATCATCAGGGATCTGACACAGAGGTTTCTTCTCTACCACATGATTAGCTCTAGCCCTGGCAAAAGCAGCTAAAGAGAAGGGTTCATCACTCACATCACTGGAAGCACTGCCTTCACAGACACAAGGAACATTACCTATGATGAGATGTGTGACAGGACTGTCTAGGACACAGCAGGTTAGATCACCCTCAAAGTAGGGACAACTGACAGAAACTGTAGCTAGTGGGAATTCATTCACACGTCCTCCAAAAGAAACACAGCTCACTGTACTACCTAGCATCTGGCTATCGGAAGCTAGTCGTTTGCGAACACCACAGATGGTAGCACCAGTGTCATACAATACAGAACTTAAAGTGCCATTGACAGAACCAGATTCCAAGTTCAGCTTCCCTGTGAATTCACCTGCAGCTAAGCAAGCGAATGGGAAGCGAATAATCGAACAAGCAGCAGTAGAGTGTTTGTCAGCTGACATGTGACGACAGTTGAACTATCAATCACAAAGAGGCACTTAACTGGATGACTAAGAGTACAAATCTTGCATGGGTTTTTACCTGACTTCCAAGAACATTTGGAAGCCACATGCCCTGTCTTTTTACAGAGAAAACAGACAACACTGGGAGACTGGGAAAATGTATTTCCTGATGAACCTTCTAGTAACTGAATACTGACGAGCACCACGACCACGGCAACGGTTACACTACTTTGACTAGCTGGGGTGCTGGGATTCTGAACAACAGGACGAGGGGCAAAATACCTATCTGACTGACCATGGAATGGAGGTCTATCTGACTGTCCAGAAGTACTATGAGAAACAGAGGCAAAAATATTTACATCAGCCTTTCTGGAAATGAAATTAGTGGGATGGGCACGCCTGTATGACTCAGCAGACTTGATCATAGCATCAAATATTTTTTCATCTTTTTCACACAGAAAAGTAGCCAAATCCTTAGAAACACATTCTAAAAACTGCTCTCTCAGAATAAGATCAAGACCTTGAAAAGATTTCTCAATCTTGGACAACGAAATCCAACGATCAAGAAGGGGTCTAAGTTCCACTGAAAAAGTTTCAAAGGGCTCATCTGCACTAGGCTTTGACTCATGAAAACGCTCACGAAAACCATCTGGAGTACACTGAAATTTCTTCAACAAACTTTCTTTCAACAGCTCATAAGAAACCACATTATTTTCTGCCAGACTGTGATAAAGCGTGAGAGCTGAACCTTCAAGTAATGCAGAGAGATAAGTGACCCATAGACTTTCCGACCAGCCTAGAGAGCGAGCATGGGTTTCGAACCTGAACAGATAGCTGTCAGTGTCATCTATTTTTTCTTTAAAGGGAAGGCAGTTTGGGAAAATAGGACGAGGGGCGTTAGGCCTGGGTACACCAGTATTTTGACTGTCCTCACCTGAAATTACTCCTTGACAAGAAATTTCTGACTGTATTCTTTTACTTTCTTCTGTCTCGTGTGCTCTTTTGGTTTCTTCTATCTCTTTTTGTTCCAGTCTTTTAGTTTCCTCTTTCAACTCCTCTCTTTTAGTTTCCTCCTGCATTTGTCTCACTCTGATTCTGTCTTCTCTTTCAAAATCTTGCGTAATACATTTATCAACATAGCCTAATAAAACCTGTCCTTCAAGACCAAATGCCTTACCGCATTGTAAGCATTTAGTGAAAGTTTGATCTTTGTCTGCAGACGTCATAGTGAAACACTTAAGTCAGTGGATCAAGTAAAATGAAAGGGAAAAAAAAAACTTAGACACTATGTCCACTGAAATATATTTCAAAGAGGGTTATTATTATTTTTTTTCACACAAACATTTATATCTATCACACTTTAAAAAAAACAAAAAAAAAAAAAACTAATTTTGAAAGGAACGAAACGACAGTAATAACTAATAAACAGAAGTTTATGCGTTTGGGAAACGCACTTAACAATCAATGATAGGTAATAAACACATCAATCAATCAAACAGCAATAATGAATAAACATATACATAACTCAATCAATATGAATAAACATATACAAATCACCCAGTGATCAATACACATATGCATATAATTATATGAATCAATACAATAAATAATGGAAGCAATCAGAAGGGTAACAAAAGATAATCAAACTAAAGTTTGCAGAAGATAAAGAACTAGGCCCTCGTATATCCAAAAACTATACAAAGGAGATACCCCGTTACGCTGGAGACGGGAAACCAGCATAACCAGAAACAGTCATTCAACAACACAAAAAACAATCAATTCTCTCAAAAGGAAAGTCTGTAAATGTGTCCTGACTTAAAAAACTGGGGACACTACAAGGGGTTGCAAAAGAAATCCTAACCCTAGCACAATTTTGAAGGTAAATGTGAAAAGATCTACGGGGTCACCAGATGTTACGGATGGAATGGGTCGTGTCTGCGGGTGTCTGACTGTCTGACTCTCACACAGAAATTATGAATGCATGCAGGTTATATGCAGATCTGAGAATGACGCTGATCCTGAGGGGGGCCATGTGCCAAATGTCATTCCAAGTGAGACTTCTTTGGAGTGCATTCTCCCACGTTGTCCATTGCCCTTGCTGGCTCTGCTGGACTGCTTTTGGAGTCTTTTTGGTCTTCTTCTTTTTTCTCGTCTCCTGAATCATCATGTCTCTTTTGGCTTTTCCTTTGGCCTTTTACCACCATTCAGTTTTGGTCACCCCCAGTCCTTGTCTGTTGGTCTGTGTGTGTCCTGTTATTTCTCTGTTCTTGAGACTTTCTTTTGCAGAATCCATTGCCTCTTGAACTTCCATTTTTTCTGCCTGTCTTCAGTTGGGGCTTGATTGCTTCTACCACCTTGTCTCCTGAGTCCTCCAGCATGCTTTGAAGTCTGATCTTCCCTGCTTTGTATTCCTCCAGGATGGATTTCAGTGGTAGTTTCAGCTTTGCTTGGCGACTGTACAGCGCTTTGTCAGTGAGACAGGGTGGGACACCTAGCCATTTCCTTGAGAACTTGTTGATTTTGGCTTCCATTGCCTCCACTATGCTGGTGTAGATGTCGTATATCATCAGAGGCCATAGGAGCTTTGGTATCAGCATGAACAGCAGACACCAGACCTTGTATTTGCCAGGGAGCCCACACTGGTCAATGGTCTCCAAGCCTTCTTCCGACATCTGTTTGGTTTCTTTTGCTCTTTGTGTGTCTTTCAGGTATATCATCATACCATCTTCCAGGGCTCTTAACTGGCTCTTCTGTGACTGTTGGAATGGCCTGGTTGCAACACTGAAGAACACAGATTCGGCCACTTTTCCTTTCCTCAGTGAGAGACTCCGTGATTTCTTTGACTTGAACTTCATTCTGGATGAGGCAACTATGTCATCCAGCCTCTCCAGCACATGACTGTCTCGTCTTCTCTGGATGAAATCACTGTAGTGTCATCCATGAAGGCCTTGAGAGGGGGCATCTTGTATCCATCGCCAAGGTCTGTTTGTCTTGCGTTGCTTGTTGCTGCTTTCAAGATGACTTCCATTGCCAACACGTACAGTATTGGGGAAATTGCACAGCCCATTGCAAGGCCCACTTCCAAGTTGATCCAATCTGTTGTGTACTCCTTGGTAGAGAAGCGCATTGAGAAGCCATTGAAGTACTTCTTGAGCATGTCGCGGATGTTCTTTGGCACATGGTACATCTCAAGAGCCAGCTGTATCATCTCATGGGGTACAGATCCATATGCGTTTGCCAGATCAAGCCACACTACGTCCAGGTCTCTCTTTTCTGTTTTTGCTCTTTGGATTGCGTCCCAGATCATTGTGGCGTGTTCTACACAGCCAGCGACGCCTGGGATGCCACCTTTCTGGACTGACACATCCAAGTACTTGTTTTCCATGAGGTACTTGCGTCAGCCTTGCTACCATGACAGAGAAAATTTTCCCTTCGACGTTCAGTAGTGATATTGGCCTGAACTGGTTGATGTCACTTGAGTTTTGTTCTTTGGGGATGTACATGTTACGCGATATACATGTATCTGCGCAGTACATGTACTACACAATTTTTGGCGTTTTCATGAACTGCGCAACCTCGTTGCAGAATTCATGAACTCTGCAACGAGGTTGTGCAGTTCATGAAACACGCAAAATACAATTGCCCAGTACATGAAGTACGTACATGGTGCAAACTCAGTTGTAACCTCAAGCTCAGTCTCTGTATGTGGGTGTGTATGACGAACAGATTCATAACTGACTGTATAAAATTCTTCATTGACATGAATTCACAATTCACAAGAATGATGAACAGTAAAGTACAAAACAACGCAGAGAAGGAAAAAAATTATTACAATCACAAAATTAATTGCAAATTAATGCAACATACCCCAAAATAACAACACACACACACACACACACACACACACACACACACACACACTTAAAACAAACCCACAAATGCCACACAAAAGATACTCATAATTTGCGACGAAGCATACAGTCAATTTGTGTCCAGGGAGAAATTTTGAGAACTCCCGGTTCCACGTTCATATGCCAGTCAAATGATATTCAAATGGTAGAATGTTTTTTTAAATCTCAAGCAGGAAGACATTGACAACAATAATGCGAAGAAAGGAAGACGAAGAAAACATAATTATATTTGACTGTGGAAAGGAAACTCTACTGCGGAATGTTTTTGCAAGTAATTCGTGGGTGGCATGCACTGGTGCAATCACTCTTGTTCTTGAAACATTTGCACCTTATTTTAAGGCATCCTGTCTTGCATTCCTAACTTTTAAAGAGTGAAGAAACTCCGTGGTGTGTTCCATGTCATGTGCCACTCACAATGAAACATGTTCTTTTGGAGTGTTGGGACTTGCATGATATGAGACACAAACATTTTAGAGCAGAGTCCCTGAAAATCCTGTTCAGAGATGTCCCCCTGATGTGAGATGTGATCTTCTGGGTTTTGAGAGAGAGATTAACATTTTTCATCTGATTTTACAGAGGAAAGATTTTTAACGAAGTTCCTGGTGCGTTTCTAGAAGATATTTAAAGAGATGTGTGAAAGGTTTTTTTTTTTTTTTTTTTTTTAAATGACTGGTGAGTTGATTTTAACATGGTGACAGCCCTGATGTGGCCCTTTGCGGTCGGCTGGGCTATAAGCAACATTATCTTATATCTTATTTTATCCTGTCTTGCGAGAGCATCTTCCTTTTCCCTGACCCTTACCCACCAAGAGTAGGCGCACAGCTGTTCTGATGGACATTTCTTCATGTTTTGGAACCATATCGATTGTAAATTTTTATAATTTTGTCATTTCAAGTTGATTTCTGGCAAATAATCCAGATAAGGCTCCAGCTTTTGTTCCTACCTTGAAGCCTCTATCACTCTTTTCCATGACAACAATCAAGTTGGGTGATCCCCCCACCCACGATCAAAGTCAGAAACTGGTATGAGAACATTATCGCCCAACATCGAGTGCCTTCATTTTCGCTTCTGATCGGTCTAGCATTTTTTTTTCGCTTGTCTTTACTAAACCCCATGCTGCAGCCGCCTCTAATACTCTGAAAATGGTCACCCTGACTCTCATCATTTTCTGTTGTGTCACCCTGACTCTCATCATTGTCTGTTGTGTCCATGTCTTTTTCTATCACTCCACTCTCTGCACCAGCAGCACCCTGATCTCTCTGTCCACCCTGCCCTGTAACCTCATTTTGTCCGTCATGTCCTGTGACATCCAATCTAGCAATGGACACAATAGCAAAGGTATTCTTGATAATACTTCCCAATCTTCTTTCTTGCCAGTAAGAGGGCCTTTGTAAAATGTCAAGAACTTTTTTTCATAGTCATCAGACCACAGGCCTCGAGTGGAATCACTGGCAGTAGCATCCATGCTTCTTCAGATACAGACAATCAACTGAAGACATTTAGACTTTTTTTGTCTGTCAGTCGGCATTAAAAACAGTTATGTGAGTAATGATAACTGCTCAGATGACTTGATAACGTATTGGTCTATTTTTTTCCTTCTCTGCTCTGCCTTCACTATTCATCATTCTTGTGTGGACATACAGACTGAGCTTGTTTGCGTAGTTCATGAAATACGCAATCTGCGAATTGAGGTTACAACCGAGTTTGCTCCCTGTGCGTAGTTCATGTACTGGGCAATGCTATTTTGCATGTTTCATGAACTGCACAACCTCGTTGCAGAGTTCATGAATTCTGCAACGAGGCTGTGCAGTTCATGATATATGCCAAAAATTTGCATAGTACACGTACTGCGCAGGTACACGTATATCTTGTAACATACACACCATCTGCCGTCATCCACTGGCCGCTGATCTTCTGGTTTCTCCAAGCTGATTGCAGCAGCCTGTGGAGCCACTCCAGCACCTTGGGACATTTCTTGTACAGCTGGTAAGGTATTCTGTTTGGCCCAGGGATGATTTGTTCTGGCTTTGTCAACCACCTTCTTGATTTCCGTCAATGTTGGTGGCTTGTCATTGAACTGTTCCTCAGGGTTGGTTGGCCACACCAGACCTTGAATGTTGAGTGGTTCTTTGCTCTGTGAGTCAGTGTATGTCTTCCTCAGATGCTGCTCAAGAACTCCTTTGTCCACACTTAGGGTCCCAGATTTCGGCTGCTCAAACAGTGTTCTGACAAACTGGAAGGGGTCTCTGAAGAAGCGCTCTTGTGTCTTCTTCTTTTTGCTCTTCCTCTTCCTCACAGATTCCGCTTTGCTGAGGGCGCTGTGTTTTGCTTTCAGGTCTTTCCAGAGTTTTTCCAAGCCTTGTTTTTCAGCTGGCAGTGCTGTCTTCATTTGCTTCTTGAGGTTTTGGACCCTGATCTTGTCCATCTCCTCTTGGCATCTGGATTTCTTTGGAGGTGTTTTCTTTTTGGGTAGTTTTACTCCATTGGCATCTCTACATGTGGCATACACAGTGTCCCCATATATGGCTAGTTTTTTGTTCCAGGGTGCTTTTCCCTGCCAGTGCATCAAGTCTTTGGACGATTTGTGCATCCAGTTTCTCCCAATCCTCAAGTTTCATTTGCTTGTGGCAGGTTGAGTTTCAGGCGCCTGGCATCGAGGGCCTGTGCAAATTCCTCATCCCAACCAACAACGTGGATGTCCTTGGCACTGTGGTTTAAATCCTGGCCTTGGTCTTCTGACGTCTTATCTGCTGATGCAGTGGGCTGCTGCTCATTCAGATGAGTCTTCACACATCCCATCCCAATTATTCACTTTGCTTTTAATTTGTCCTGCTATGTTAAATTTCACTGGTGGTTTCATCTGATAGCCCATCCCTTAAAAAGCGACTGCTGTTGCTGCTGACCTGACCTTCATTATATTTGTATTAGTCCCAAGTTTTCCTTCTGTGGTGCATGTCAGCAACACTCTCAGAGCATCCTCCTCCTGAAGAGAGACCAGTGAATTTCAGACCGGTGGGGGCTAAAGTCATGTGCTGGCCCTGACCAAATATGCAATGCACAAAGACCAGAACTGCCCATGGTGGACAGATCCCGTCGTTTTGTCAGTGTCTGAAATGTCAAAAGTTGCATGCCCTGAAAGAAAAGGGCACCTGCCAGCCTTGTACTGCTGACGGCTAGTTTGACCTGCTCACCTTTGTGGTTTGCTGATTGAACAATGAGGTCACAGAAGAGCACAGGCTGTTTGCGGCGGTCCACTCCTTTAGTGTAGAGCAGGAAGTCTGTCATTTATGGCTGTGAATAACGTTGACCTGATTTCAAGATTTTTGCACAGCACTCTTGGAGTGGGGTCGTTCTCTGGAATATGATATTCAGGGAGAGTGGCCTTGAGTGTGGGATCTTTGTTTCTGCCTGTTTTTCTTTGTTATGATTGCCAGGTGTCACGGTTCACCCGGTTAAGGGTGACTGATGACGAGGCGCCAAGGAGGACCCAACTACCCCACCTACCCCACACTACTGAAGCCCGTGGGGAAAAGGGAAATGTGGACAATGACAATCAAATAAGAAAAAAAGACAATCAAATAAAAAAAAAAAAAAAAAATAAGTCTTAAAATCTATTTTTTAAAAAAACCCAAAAACTAATGGCCTGTCAGAGAAAACAAAACAAAACAAAACAAAACCTAAAAAAAAAAACATCCCAAACACAGTTCATTTCCCTGGTGCCTTTCTGTCCGCTCCTGTCCTGTTCTATCTTTCTGGGGCTACCGTGAGTCCAGCACCCCCATCCACAAACCCTCAACTCATGCACGCCCCTCACTGCAGTCGCCTCATGATGTCAGGACAGGCAAGGAAGTGCCGACATCACAATCGGAACCTCCCAGGTCCCAGGGCAGCAGGCTGTGTTAATGTCTCGGCCCACAGGAGCAAGGCCAGGGCCTGGATGAACAGGAGGTGAAGCAGACGAAGACCCGGGGGAAAGGCAGAAGGAGAAGGAAAAGGGGAGTGCTGCACAACATACAGTGGACTCAGAATGAGCACACCTATATGAACTGGGGCGCAGGAACGAGGGGAAGGGGGAGGGAGCGAGTGAAGGTGAATATGGGGGGAAGGTAACCATGACACAAGGAGCCCCCTACACCTAACTCTCTATAAATTCACTTGTCCTCCAGGCACAATAGCCATACATACAAAAACTCTCTACTTACAGCTTTACTCTGCCCAGCCCACAATTACTTAAAACTAAAAAGAAATCACTTTGAACTGGTAAAAGACTAATCGGAATCACCCTATGAATGACAGCATTTAAAAGAAAAACTGATAGTTACATTTAAACATATGGACATGCAGTTAATGAGTTGAACCAAAATAATGACAAAAGGAAAACCACTGGCCCTAATTTATCTCAATCAATCAATCATTTTGATTATAGTCCAGTCGACCACAGAGGCCATAAGACTATCACTGAAACTCGATCAATTAAGCATCTTTAAAGAAAAACAAGAGGGATAATATGAAAATAAAGCACAAAAATGATATCGACATTCACTCTCCATACAAACCCAACAAAACAGACAAGACAAGGGCGCCTGGTCACCATACGGTTATGCTACAAATGAAACTTTATGCTGGAAAGTTAAAAAAAAAAAAAAAAAGAAGAAGAATCCTTTTGAATTTCGAAACGGAAATGAAATAAAATAATGATTTCAGCACAAAATGTGATACCCTAGTCGACGCCAAAAGGGGGAGAGAGAAAAAAAAGGGAACGAAAGGAAACAGTTCTTGAGATGTATAAATTACAACTTGCAATAAGTAGGATTCCACTAAAACAGGCTGTGACTGCCTGGAAAACGAACCCCCAGAGTCGAATCAAAACAAATGAATGCCGAAATTTGACCGAAAATATCTTCAGCGTGACCAACGTACCTCCCAATATTAATTAAATCTCAACACTCACCAAAACCACTCGTGCCAAAGGAGGACGAGGACGATGGGTCACCACGTCTGGGAAGAGGAAAAGCCATTTGGACCCCCCCAGGAAGAAGTCGCCCCCCAGTCAGAGCCTCCTGTCCTCTATCCCTCTCCAGTCTTCCTTCCCAAGGTCCTCCTCTGTCTTCTTCTCAAGGTCTTCTTCTCAGGGTCTTCTTCTTCTTCATTCTTCTTTCTCAAGGTCCCCCACTATCTTCTTCCTTTGGCCTTCCAGATGAAAAGATGATGTAGAGGGGTGAAAACAAAAGGATGGTGATGATAGATAACCTCCAACAAGACGACGAATCTTGCTGCAGTGGGCTGACTGCCCACTCCTGTCAATATCTAGAATACAGGGACGAGTCCCTCTCAAACAAAATGATCCATGAAAAGAAAATGAGATGACTTGGGGATCACCCCTCAAATCCAGAGTGCCAAACCTCACCAAAAACCCAACTTTTGCCCACCTACAAACAGTGACATGGGCGAGCAAGAAGACTGGGTGAACGAAAATGAATGAAACCCACGTGCAAAGACGGTGCACAGCGAGGGCTGGGGTCAAATGGCAAGTGGCTGCACAAAAAATCAGCCCAGCAGTGTTTGCCCCAAGATTTGGTCCCTCCTGAAAAAAATGGGCATATAGAGCAAAAGTAATAGGGACAAAATCTCCTCAAAAAGGGGTAGGAGGAAAAAAAAGGTCACACTTGGCGCACGACACCAGGTTTGAAGAGACCTTTTCTGAAGCCTCCAGTGCAGCAGAGAGGCGACCAGAAATGTCAAGTGTGAAGTCTTCATCTTCTTTTCTCTATGATTTTGTTTTTTTTTAATTGTCAGTCATTTTCATGGAAGACTGCATGCAGTAAGTCTGCTTTGACTGTATCGGCTGTCTCTGTCGACGCCTGTTTGCTTTTTCTTTCCATTTTTACTGTCTAGATTCTCGAGCGAGGTTCTGGTGTTCCCTCCCCTCACCCCTTCCTCACATTTTCTTATGGGATTTACTATGAGCTTAGTTTTTCTTGTGATTTCTTTAAGGGTCCTACTGATAGTTTCAAAAATAGAGTAACTATAGAGGGGGTCATTTTGTTCAAGGAGGAGAACTTTTATCTTCACCACTGAAGGAGGAGGGGTGGTTATTTTTCATCAGTTCATTTACACAGTTTATACAGAATTTAAAACTCACAATCAACGGTATCAGTGTACACCACACAACGCTCCTGGTAACTTGTGACTGTGGGTCTGTTGTAGATTAGACATTACATTCAAGGCTTAGGTTTTTAAATTGCTGTCATGATGTCCCACAGATGTTTTGAAGGTGCAAGGTGAAGTGGTAGGTTCTCAAACTTCCAAGACTGATGCACAAAATGTGGAAAATAACTGCGAACCTATGCTGTTGTGTGTGTAGACAGATATTAATAATGTAGTAGTATTGGATTCAGATGTGCTTGTATCTGCATTCACTGACAATCTGTGTCACTTAGTTCCATCATGATCTTTGAGATGAAATGATTTTCTAGTATAATGCACATGGTATAAGTTAGTTACATCATGATCTTTGAGATGAAATGATCTTCTAAGTATAATGCACATGGTATAAGTTAGTTACATTGACATTCTGCTTTATTGTTGCAGACATGTACTCTCTTCTGGTAAAAGCTGAGATTTTCCAGCGACCTAAGACGTCGAAAGTCCAGGTTGCCTGCCACCAGAGGCGAGACAGGGCAAAACTTGACGGGACTTCATTTACATCACCTGCTTTGACTGCGCAGCAACCCCTGACCCCACGGATCATCAAACAAAACTGTTTGTGTACGATGTCAAGACAGATTGCCTCAAGGAGATAGAGAAAAAAAAATCGCCAACAAGTCACTGGCTCTCGGTCTTCCTGAAGGCCTAGTAAGTTGCGACATTGGAGCGGCCAGCTGCGAGTTCTTCTCTCAAGAAGATGAGGAGGTAATCAGCTCTAAAGACTACGCTGTCTCCTCGCCTGCTTTCGAAGCTCCCAAGGAGAGCATGGCCTACACGACTGTGGACAAGCATCTGTACGTGTTTGGTGGAGTGTCCAGTGACTGCAGCTGGTCTGGGTGTGCCGGGGCGCAGTTCAGCTTTGCTAGCCAGAGCTGGATATACACGGACAGCACACCTGTTCCGATGATGGATGCTGGTATCGCCAGGGGAAGGATTCCATTGAATGTGCTTGGCTGTCACGTGGATTGTCCGCACTGCTTCTTTAAACGTGAAGAGGAGTTCAGGGCTAAATCACGTGCAGCAGCCAGGAAGTCCTGGAGAAAGTTTGATCCATTCAGTGATTCGGACTCCTCTAATGAAGGTGATTTTTACGACGTACGCCACCTTGAAACTCCTTGAATTGTGACAGCAAATTTTCAAGGCCTTGAAAACCCTTGAAAATCAATAAAATGTGGCTCTGTTTACCAAACCTCCTTGAAATCCTTTGAAAATCAAGCCATTGGCTCCAAAAATCTTTATTGTGGCAAAAATAAATGGCAGTCTGATTTTTCTGTGTTCAGGTTAATGAAAAATTATTTTAAAACATTTTTTTTTTTTACAACATAGTCATGATCCTGGATTGTCATCTGCTATTTAAACCAAGGGAGATAATTTGAAACTTCATCAATTTTGATGAGGTTACAAATTATCTCCTTTGGTTAAAAGGCAGACAACAATCCAGGATCACGACGATGTTTGTAAAAAAAAATTGTTTTCAAATGATTTTTTCCATCAATCTGAGTGCGGGAAAATCAAACTTCCTTTTCTTTTTTCAATTTTTACGCATTGATTGTAGCCTTGAAATGAAATAAACACTCCTTGAAAACTGCCTGAATTTTGTTTGTGGGAGTCTCTAGGAACCCTGCAGCAGAGATTAGAATTTTGACAACTTGCTTCTAGTGAATGTGGTTCAGACATTGATTTGGAATCCAACACGCTTACCTCTGGTGAATGTGATTCAGACAGAGATTAGAATTTTGACACACTTGCTTCTAGTGAATGTGGTTCAGACATTGATTTGGATTCCAACACGCTTACCTCTGGTGAATGTGATTCAGACAAAGATTAGGATTCTGACACACTTGCTTCTAGTGAATGTGGTTCAGACATTGATTTGGATTCCAACACGCTTACCTCTGGTGAATGTGATTCAGACAGAGATTAGGATTCTGACACACTTGCCATGGATTCTGACGTGTCTAACACCATTTCAGACAGTAATATCTGAAGTATATATCGTTTGGATGCTGTGTGTGTAAAAATGATTACCTGAAGGTCTGTATTCGCCTCTCTTTTCGCCTGAACGTTCCAAGGAATGGGTGGATAAATAGTTTGCTGACAACCATCCCTTTTTAA
The DNA here is from genome assembly GCA_016801955.1 of Conus betulinus. Taxonomy (NCBI): domain Eukaryota; kingdom Metazoa; phylum Mollusca; class Gastropoda; order Neogastropoda; family Conidae; genus Conus; species Conus betulinus. The sequence continues at coordinate 164,684 of JADBJO010004160.1, read as the reverse complement.
GAAATCATTCCAGTATTTTGTGTGAGTTGGGAAAAAAAAAAAAATCAGAACAAAATGTAGGCTAAAGGCTGGTTGTAAGCAGGGAACTGTGTAGTAGGTACACTGGAAATTATTTTTCTTTCTATCATTGTACCGCATTTTTTGATTTTTTTTTTTTTTTTACAGAGGCAGGAGTGACAAAGCACATGTGTGTAGGGAATGACAGTTGAGGAACCCTGTGCACTGAAAAGGCCAGGATATTCTGTTTTAAAAATGTTGTCTACAAAGTATGCTTTGTCAGAGAGTGAGTGGTAATAAGATTACATTAGAATTGGTGCGGATGACATATTACACGTAGCATGGACTCTGCATGGAAAATCAAAAGATTGAAAGAGTTGTTAAACTGAATGAACAATATTGACTGAATCAGTGCATGACATGGGAAACGACTGAAGGAAGCGCATAGGTGTCAACCTATATGGTTTTCCCATATTGCTGTACGGGAAACCTATGATTTCGGGTCTGTACAGCTGTATAGGGTGTATACAAGTTTCAATACGGGTAAAACTGATTTATACAGGCAAATCATAAATCTATGAGGCATATTGCGAGATGAACAAATTTTCATAGCAGACGACTTGGACTTTTATCACTGAAACGGGAATGAGCTAAGTAGATGATCGGTCATGCGGAGAAAAACAATTTTTTCCATTGTTCTGGTAATCTGCGCATGCGCGGTTCTTTCATCAACTTCCATGTGTGCATTGTTTGAACCGAGAATGACTCAAAAACAGAGTCACCTCCCACCTCAGTGCTGACACACTCGTGACAGTCTCGCTGCTGCGAAACTTCAGAGTAGATTAAAAACAAACGCAAACACAAACTGTCCTGTATGAATGTGAGAGTGCTTGACTAGGTAGGTAGTGGGTAGGGGGGTGTGCTGGTAGGAGGGCCGCTGCGGCGGGGGGGGGGGGGGGGGCGTCACTAGGATGCCTGCCCATCACTTCTCGTCCCCTCTGATCCAGTTAGTGGGCAGGGAGGGTGGCAAATGTGATCTCGGGTAAATGTTGTTATCTACTCATGCAACTTGAAGTTGAGCTGTTTCAAGCCCACATAGGAAAAAGAAAAGAAAAGGATTTTTTTTTCATATGGTTGGGCAGCTGGTTCATGGAAACCCTCTATTCTGTGGCAAAATAATCTGAGTGTTGATTGTGGCCACACAGAAGAAGAAGAAGAATGTGTGTGTGTGTGTGTGTGTGTGTGTGTGTGTGTTTTTAAGAAGTTCTGCCTGATACTGTGTATTACATTGTGTTCACAGCAATTTTTGTTTATGTTTTTGCGTTTTCCATAATGTGTAAGGTTTTTGGGCTCGGAATAAGGGAAAAAAAGTACTTTTCAATATGGGAAGTTGTAAAATGAGGAAAATTGGGTTGACACCTAAGTGACCTATGGAAGCGCCAGTCGGCTCTAACCAGATAGGCAGCTCATTGTGAAAACAAGAATGCGGATTTGTAAAGCACTTCAAGCTTGGTCTCTGGCTGGGAATAGGTGCTACATAAGTAGTAAAGTGCTCTCTTAAAAAAAAAGAACGAAAAAAAATGCTAAGGAAAACCTTGTGTAGTGGAAATGACATTTTTTCTCTTCTGAAATATATCTTAAATCTGTCCGTGATTTTCTTTGGTGTCAGTTGTAAAAACGAATCAGATGTTGATGATCTGAATTGATGAACATCTCCCAAATAAAATGAATCACGGATGAAAAGTCATGGCCGTTGCCATCATTTTCATCTTTTTTTTTCGCGATGCATTCACTGTTTTGTTTTGTTCTTTTTGCATCTAAAACCGCAGTGCTGGGAGAAAAAAAAAAAAAAAAAAAAGCGACAGAAAGATAGAAACAACACACAATCGTAGTTACCTCCCCTGGGTTATCAGGCTCGCCAAGCTTAACCAGAACAGAAGTGGTTCTGAAACAGAACCACTTCCAGCAAAATGGCATCTTGCATTTAGCTGCGAATGACAGAAACTGAGAAAGTGAAAGAAAAACTGAAAATCAATGGAGATGTGATTGGCTGGACAGTCGTTTCCCATGTCATCCAGTCTATATCATTCAATATCATTCACTCATTTTCCTTGCTTCCTTCATTCTTTCCATTTATCCGGTCATTTCTTCAAGATGGGGGACAGGCGAATAGTCAAGCATGGCGACGTGTTCGATGATTCAAAGGCAAAGAATAGTTGGAAATGGATGTGGATGGAGATGGAGGTTGGAGAGGAGGTGTAAGCTGAGCATATCTGAAAAGTCAGCATGGTTGGGACTGCCTTCCGTGGATTATGCCACTGCAACCTGGTGTACAATCCGTGAGCCTGAATTGCCTTAAATGACCAAGTGAAAACTGCCAAGCGTCGGAAACAGCCAGAGGCGTATAGTGACTGTTCAGCACTCGATGTGTGTGTGTGTGTGTGTGTGTGTGCATGTGTGTGTGTGTGTGTGTAAAAGAGAGAGAGAACACTGAAATTATGAATGCTTTATAGATACTGGTCTTTTATAACTTGTCAAACCCCACATTGATGATGTACACTCTTTTGGCTTCTCTGTTATGTTTAGCTTAGTTCACATCTTGCTTTGTTTTTCAGTGTGTGTGTTTTGGGCTTGGTTGAATTTTTTAGAAATATCTTGAGTCACATGATGGAGATAAAATTAAAAACTGAAAGTTATCTTTGTGTTCCAGACAGTATGGATTTCTGCTCATGTTTTATTTAGCTTACCATGTACAAATGTATGATCCTTTTCAGTGTATGTTTATTTGTGCCTGATTGAATTTTTTTCTGAAAAATCTTGTGTCAAATTATGAAATTGAAAAAGAGGAGGTATATGTTTGTGCTCCAGGCAGCATGAGTTTCTACCTATGTTTTTCTTGGTTTTCCTTGTGTTGTACAATTAGTCTTTTCAGTGTTTATTTTGGGATTGATTGAATTCTTTCCTTGAGTAAAAACTGAAATGATGGGGTTTATGAAAAAGAGAGATAGTGTGTGTGCTCTAGGCAGTATAAGCTTCTGCCCTTTTGCTTTGTTTTCCTTTTGTTAACTTGTACAATTAACCTTTTCGGGTATGTTTTAAGATTGATATTGATTATGAATTTATTGTGCTAGATTCCTTCAAATTTGTCTACAGAATGCCTCAAATTGCACAGATTTTCGTCTCGATTTTCAAATCTTAAATAAATGTCAGCGAACCGCCCAGAGGAACGTGGACAAAACGAGTCACAAGACAACACACAACGCGTTTTCCCCCCTTAGGTCTTCCTCAGGTGAAATAAAGACAGACAAAATAACGAAAAATGCACTTAGCTTTGATCGCTTCAGATTGCTTCTGAGTTCAGCGCAAGGAAGGCGTTGAACGGCCTCTAATCAAAGTTTATGGGCAAACTCATGTTTTGCTCCATAAGTAAACAGAAGTACAGTTACAAAATCGAAGAACATAATATGAAAGTCAAAGAATCAAAAACACATAAAGATTGGGCCTTTTATCTGGTTATTTTTGACGCAAGTGTTTGGTATCCTAATACCACCAGAACAGGATTATTTGTGTGTGATTATTTGCTTATGAATTCTTTCCTTATGGTATGGATGTGGTACGATCTGCTCTAGTTAGTATGCGACATGTTAGCTGTGCACCCATACACTTTAAATCAAATGGAGCATTGTGTATTCACTTACAGTGGAGTTACTGACCAGTCGGATTCAGATCTGTGTCTTGATACATACTTTGGTTGTGTTGTGTTCACAGTTTGATTTTAAATGCATAGAACTCACCATGATTTAATAGGCTTTGAACACACCACATAGACACCCCACAAAAATGTGATGGTGCATTGAAAGGAAAACAAGATTCTTGTTGATTGTAAAAGGTATGGTTGCCACCATGAGTCATGGTGTAGCGGTTAGTATAGAAGACTTGCAGGCTAAGAGTTTGTGGGTTCAAATCTCAAGAGAGACATTCTGTGAGTTTTTTTTTCAGCCCCGACTGGTTCGTACTGAGGGTCGAGATTACTATACCTTCAAAAGGAAAGAAAGGAATCACAACTGTAGGCCCCCTACGCAATGGGTTGCAACATATATCCTTACACCAGTGCTGCATAGAGTATTTTGTGTGTTTATTTTTGGCACCTTTTTTTTTTTTTTGATTAACAACATTGTTAATGCACTGAGTTTGGAATCTACCCCAAAGAAAGGGCTCTTCAAAAAGGAAATGTGATTTCTGTAACAAAACACAGTAATGCACAATCCCCCCACCTGATGAGTGAATGCATACCATAGTATCTTTGCTTTATGCATGCTAAGTGAGAACCAGGTCAGTGCCTTTTTCCATACTATCCCAGGTCACTATGAGACAGAAAAAGCGAAAGAGAGAGCCCACATGCCACAAAGTACAGTAAACAGCATCTTCCCCAGTGTGGGAATTTGCTGAAGGCGCACTAGCTGGAACTGGCTCTGTGACAAACAACATGTGCCATGCTCGCGGCTGTGGGACAGAATGAGTAGGCTACATCCGCAAGGGAGTGTGCATTGCTGTTAGCTTGCAGTCAGCTGGTAGTATAAGGTGCCCACACACACCTGTAACCAAACTTCATCCACTTAATGGATGCGTCTCGGAGTATGTTGCTCAAATTTCCTGACCAGCACTGCAAGTGTCTGTATCTGCCAGGTGTGGCTGACAGTAGGATATATTACAGAAAGAAGAGCAGAGTAGAGCACTAATCATGGAGTGTCTGACAAGAATTGAACTCCTTAGTATCATCGTTGATGATTGTGGGGGGTAGGGGTGGAGGGGTGGTGGAGGAGGAGTCATGGCTTCAGTAGCCTTTCATGCTTTGCCCTTGTAGTGACCTTGGCTTTGATTTTTTTTTTTAACCACGCCAGTGCCCAGTGTGAGTTTTTTGTAATCATGTCAGTGTCCATTGTGAGTTTTTTGTAACCATGTCAGTGCCCATTGTGAGTTTGTTTTTTTTTTTAATCACGTCAGTGCCCATTGTGAGTTGTTTTTTTTTTAAACCACATCAGTGCCTATTGTGAGGTTTTTTTTTTTTAACCACATCAGTGCCCATTGTGAGTTGTTGTTTTTTTTAACCACGTCAGTGCCCATTGTGAGTTTTTTTTTAACCACATCAGTGCCTATTGTGAATTTTATTTTAACTACGTCAGGGCCCATTGCGAGTTTTTTTAAACCACATCAGTGCCCATTGTGAGTTTTTTCCTAAAACGCATCAGTGCCCATTGTGAGTTTTTTTTTTTAAACCACGTCAGTGCCCATTGTGACGTTTGTTTCTTTTTTTAACCATGTGTGTGCCTATTGTGAGTTCAAGTCAAAATCTTCCAACGTGATGACAGCCCTGATGTGGCCCTCTGCGGTCAGCTGGGTTATAACTGTAAGCGACATTACCTTACCACGTCAAAATCGCCATCACCAGCAAGGTAGTGGAAATGTTAATGGATGGACATGATGTTTCCCTCCTGAGATGAATGCTGTTTCAGTGTTGGAGGCTCTTTAAGTCTGTGGCATTTGTGCTGCCAGTTGTTGCAGAGTGCTTGAAGGCTGTTGAAATATAGAGCTGAGGGCTTAATGATATAGATTTATGCATGAGAGTGATTGAAAGTTTTTTTTGAAAATGAAGATACTGGTGATTTTTTTTTTTCTGCAAAAAAAAGATCAAAATATGATGAATTTTTAATAACAATACTGCCAGGTTTGTAGGGTCTAGTTCATTTTTTGGTTTTACGCCTTTATCCCCTTCCTCCCCTACCCCTACCCCCTCCCTTTTTTTTCTTTCTTATCTTTTCTTTTTTTTTCTTTCTTTTTTTTTTTTTTTTACTAACTTGGATGCCAACTCAGGTGTAATGAACAGTTGTGAGTGGCAGCGATTGTTTAATGAAATGGTTTGTGCAGAGTGTGACATAGTTTGTGGATCAAGGCATGAAATCGTATTGAAAATTATAACGAAATGTGATGGTCTATATTTTCAAAGTTTTACCTAGAAGTCCTTGAATTGTGTACTTAAGAAAGTCCTTGAGAAGGTGTTGACTTTTTTTTTTTTTTCGCCTAAAGAGGTTGACTTCTCAGCATTACAAGGTGAGACTAACATAATGACTTTGTTTGCTGGAAGTTTCAGATTTGGTTTATATGTGTTGGCAGTTAATCGGAATAGTGCTGGAATGGAAGCTGTTTGATGGATATACTTCAGCTTTCTGTGTGCACATCACCAAGAACAAGAAGCTGTCTGAGTAATTCACTGAACAGATTTGAATGGACACTGCTGAGAAGGAGACATGCAGAAAAAAAAAAAGAAAGAAATTGGACAAAACGTCCCATCATATTGGTTCACAAAGTTTCAGATTAATTTGCAATCTCTCCATGAGCAATCTGGGCATGTTCATTGTGAATTTTAATCCCAAAAATTCGCTGAACAAGTTCAGGGGTTAAGCTCGATATTTCAGCAAGGGCTTGAATGAAAACGGGTGTAGCTGACTGGGTAAAGTGCTGGAACAGACCAGACCATGTCTGCCGACAAGTTGTCCGGCTGTTTGGATTACTGGGAGAAATCCATTCTGATGATGGAGCTGTTTGGGTGGACGTCTTGATGGGGAGTGTTGACATGCGGTTGACTTGCATGTGGTTGGCCAATAGAGCTGCCTGTTTGCAGATACTGTCACTTAATCAAACGGCAAAAAGTCAGGGTGTTTTTTGTTTTGCTTTTGTTTTTGTTTTTCTTTTGGTTGTTGTTTTGTCACAGAGGTATTGACAGGGTGAAAATCTTACCTTTACCGCTCTTGTTTTCTTTGTACATAAGTGATGTTGAACTTTATTTAATAGTGAACAGTTGTAACATTTTAAGTGTTGATTGTTCAGGTGTGGAACTAACTATGTCAATTTTTTTTTTTGCAGTTATATGCTGATGGCAGCATTTTGTGATCATCCAGTAATGACTTACACAGGGCTTTAAAGGTATTGTACTCGTTTTGTCAGACTTGGAGCTGGAAAACCAAAGTAAAGATTTTCAAATGGGTGGCAAAAACCCTCAGAATGTTCTGTATGGGAAGAATGTACTTGACTCTGTTAGCTCATTCAGTTATCTTGGAGTCATTTTTTAATCAAAATGGGAAGGTAATAAAAGAAAAGAAATATGATTATGATCAAGAATGGAAGGGAAGGTTTGCTTTGCTGCATGAAGAGAGGATAAGTAGAGAGAAGAAGGAAGAGGAGTAGGAGACGGGGAGGAGAGCGAGTGTTGCATCATCTCAACATCAACATCACCTCATCGGTTTCCTCTTTTCTTTCAAGTCATAGTTGAACCAAGAGACCAGTTCGGACCGAACCAATCTCACCGACCTCGGGACAGTGTGTGGTGCACGCCATGGCTCCTCAGGTTTCACCAGTTACTCACCGGCCCAGTAGGGTGTGGCTGTTGCTTTTCAGCCTTTTACATTCATGAACCCTTGAATACCGGAATCAGCGTCAGAGACTGTACCACACACTGCTCAGTGAAGAAATGGCCCTTAGAACCAGGACATTGGCAGTCGATGGGCCTCCCAGCCTCTTCCAGCGAGATCTTTCAAGAAACTCCCTTTGTGGCCATCACCATGCCCAAGTTGTAATGGAACCATTAGAAGTACCGAATCCGAATGAGGTCAGATCCGGCTTTGCCGGGCTGCTCTCAAACTGACATTCTATCCCACACGGCCTGACAAACAACGGGGCCGACCATCATGCAAGTGGCTGGATCTTGGAGGGCACAAGGGACATCAAGACGGACCCTTTAGACTTGGTATCTAGGGCGAAATCTGCACGTATCATTTCCATCGTCAACGACTACCACCTGGGGAACCTGTCTCAAGGCTCAAACCCCTCCTCAGCAAAGACCACCAGTTACAGCGTCACAGACTCCCAGGGCTGTACCCTCAGCCTCTGACTGGTCTTCCAGACAACTCCATCCAGACAACTCCATCCAGACAACTCCATCCAGACAACTCCATCCAGACCAGCCATGGTCAAAAGGAGGCTCAAGACTTCCACAGCCACGACCATGCCAATTACGGTGTCGCCGAATCCCAGAGCAGACTCCCCAACCACTAATTCGCCTTCTAAACCAGTCTGCTCAGACCAGCCGTAGCCAGCATGTCTGCCGAGTGACCACGGCCTCCAGACCTCTGACATTCCAGACTACCAGCCGAGTTACCCCTCGCTGCGATCCCATCCATTAGGCGAAGCTGCATTTGGGTCAACTCCCTCGCTGATAATTCCTAGGCTATATATTGTGAAATTCGACTTCAAACAGGTCCCGACCTAGGTTTGAGGGATTGACTACTGCCAAGTCTCTCCTGTCAAAGGTTGGGCAGGATCATGCCCTTTACATACCTACAGCTACAAATCAACAACTTTCCATTAGTATGGTATTGGGTCTTTTTCAAGCAATGCCAATTCCAATTTTTACTGATGATCTGTGAGATCTGATGGTATGAGAATGTGATGATCTTGGAATAGTTATAACTGATATTCTCGAAATATTTATTGAAATTGAATGAAAATGTCACAATTCATTTAATTAATGGAGAAACTGGTCTGTATCCAATCACCATGTTAATCAAATGTAGAATGCTTTTGTTCAAATATTGTTGTTACCAACACCTAAAGAAAAAAATGTACAGCTCAAATGTATCGCTTTCTGTATAATCTACATGTCATCGACTTCTGGCATTCCCCTTAGATTGAATTTGCCAAGCCAATGTAAACCAAAAGTGGATGTGGCTGTTTTGGGGACCAGCCAACTGGGAAGCATTTGGAGGAATATTCAAGAATCATTACAGGACAGGTTCAAACAGTTGTGATGGGAAAGTTCAGATGTAGTGCTCATAAACTTCCAACTGAGGCGGGAAAGAAAATTTAGCGTTGAAAGAAATGAACAGTTATGTAATGAGTGTGATATTAACGTTATTGGCGATGAATATCATTCTGGGTGCCTGGAATAAGATGTGTTACGGATAAGTTGCATCGAAATTTTCAATATAGAAATTGCACTTCTGTCAAAACTTCAACAGCAGGGAAATGTTATGGCATATCTATGAAGACTAAGTAGCTGTATCAGATCCATAACCAGTTCTTATGTTCTAAACAGAAAAAAAAACAAAACAAAACAAAACTAGTGCGGAAGGCAGGGCAAGCAAACACACACACACACACACACACACACACACACACACACACACACACACACACACACACACACACACACACACATGTTCACATACATTAGCAATCGCACACATCCACACTTGATTCTTTTAAAAGCAGTCACAAATATTCGAACTTTGATTCATCCAATATCAAATTGCGCAAATTTACACTTTCAATTTGTCAAAAGCCATCACATTGAACCACTCGCATTTATCCAGCAACTATAACATACGTTCACATGTCCATTTGTCCCGGTGATAAGTATTTGTATCTACTTACCTCTCCCTCTGTCGCCACCGCCTCTGAGATTCTCTTCTCAGCAAGTATCCCTCCGTTCTATAATCCATTGAGGTGTACTGATCTGGAGCTCTCTGTGGATCGTCTCACTTAGAGTGTTTACCAACACAGAAAAGACACTTTTCGTTGCCCCCACCCCCAGGTCTTGCACTTAGCTGTGATGTAAATGAACAGTGAAACCCATTCAAGCATCTGGTTTAAACCACCCAGTGTCAATCACGTCTCCCTACCCAAGTGGACGGGATTTGTCACTATGAATAACCAAGAAAACCATCCAGCTATCAAAGCACCCAACACAACAGCCAAGAAGACAGACATGGCGGGGGTGGGGGTATAGAAATTTTTACTCATGGCCTCAATGCAAACAACTGTAGTGGAATGTCAGGAACGAGACATCCTGGCTGAAAAAAAACCGCTTCCAAAGTCAGAATTTGTTACTTTCAAATTTCGGGAATAGCACATAATGGAATCTTGCCAGGCTGGTTACTGCGCATTTGTTTCATAACAACATGTGGCTAACAAAACGAGCTGTGTCACTATTCCGTTAAGTCCTGTGCTGTTGTATGTTACACGTGCTAAAAGTGCACATATTTCTTGGTTACCCTCAGTAGACGAAATGTTTTGTTCGAGTTACCTTCCACCTTACCTCCCTTGATCGATGAATCTCGATTATTTTGCATAAACTCTTTAAATGTGAGTGCCTCAGAACCTGCGTAATTGTCTATACGTCACTGAAGTCACAAAACTTATTAATCACATGAGGTTGCCTAGCAACCTGGCAGCCAACGTTGTATGCCACCAACCAGCATTTCTCAGGTTTGCCCTCTTTCCTTTTCATTTAATCTTTCATGATTTTTTTTTTTTCAAAATCTTGTATGACACATGACAGTCTAGTTAAGATTTTGTGACCGACACTTTGCCAGAGGATTTTATTGCGTTTGGAGAGGAAGGGTGTGGACAGATGTTCACTGAAAAAGCAGAATTAGTGTTCAGATATCGAGAAGGCGTTGAAACAGTTATTACTGGTCATTTGCAGCCATGAAAGTGTTAAACAGTTATACTTGTCATTTTTCAGCCATGAAGGTGTTAAACATTTATACTGGTCATTTTTCGGCCATGAAAGTGTTAAACAGTTATTACTGGTCATTTTTTCAGCCATGAAATGTTAAACAGTTATATTAGTCATTTGCAGCCATGAAGGTGTTAAACAGTTATTACTGGTCATTTTTTTCGCCCTGAACGTGTTAAACAGTTATTACTGGTCATTTTTTCAGCCATGAAAGTGTTAAACAGTTATACTGGTCATTTTTCAGCCATGAAGATGTTGAACATTTATACTAGTCATTTGCAGCCATGAAGGTGTTAAACAGTTATTACTGGTCATTTTTCAGCCATGAAGGTGTTTGAACATTTATACTGGTCATTTTTCAGCCATGAAGATGTTGAACATTTATACTAGTCATTTGCAGCCATGAAGGTGTTGAACAGTTATACTGGTCATTTTTCAGCCATGAAGGTGTTGAACAGTTATACTGGTCATTTTTCAGCCATGAAGATGTTGAACATTTATACTAGTCATTTGCAGCCATGAAGGTGTTAAACAGTTATACTGGTAATTTTTCAGCCATGAACTAAGGTGTTGAAGAACATTTATACTAGTCATTTGCAGCCATGAAGGTGTTAAACAGTTATACTGGTCATTTTTCAGCCATGAAGGTGTTGAACATTTATACTAGTCATTTGCAGCCATGATGGTGTTAAACAGTTTTACTAGTAATTTGCAGCCATGAAGGCAGTAGACAGTTATTACTGGTCGTTTGCAGCCATGAAGGTGTGACACAGTTATTACTGACCGTCTGCAGCCATGAAGGTGTTGCACAGTTATTACTGGCCGTCTGCAGCCATGAAGGTGTTGCACAGTTATTACTGGCCGTCTGCAGCCATGAAGGTGTTTGCACAGTTATTACTGGCCGTCTGCAGCCATGAAGGTGTTACACAACTGGTCGTCTGCTGCCATGGTTCATTTCAGGTGTGCTCTTTACCCAGCGAAGTTTGCCATCCTAAATTTGATAGAAACTATGCAAATTGAGAGATGTTCTTGTACTGGAATGCCATTGTGCCAAATCAAGGTGGTTCAGTGTGTGTGTGTGTGTGTGTGTGTGTGTGTGTGTGTGTGTTTCATGCAAAATGCTCTACTTGCAAGTTATCAATGCACAGGTGTGGCTTTTGACTTTTTGTACATTTTGTTTTTCAAGCCGTGCCATGACCTTCGTCTGTTGTTGGTAGGGCCAGAAGCAATAAACAGGAATGATGGGGAATCTCCTTTTTGTTTGACTTTGATTTGGCGTGTTGTTTGTATGTGAACTGCTGTTGGTGGTCCATACATAATAGCTTACACATTCAGGTAGATTATAACAACATTGTAGATGAGAAAATTTAGAATATGTATTAAGCACATGCACATCCACACATACATTCTTCTTCTTCTGCGTACGCAGGCTGATACTCCTGCGGACACTCCCTATATGGACAGACAAGTATTAATCCCATCTACCCAACAAATGGAGTGGAGTTTTGTGTGTATGCCCGTTTTTTTTATCCCCGCCATTAAGGCAGCCATACTCCCATCTTCGTGGAAGGTGCATGCTATGTGTAATGTGTCGTCCATACCAACGGCCAAACT
>JADBJO010004160.1:137500-147500 GCA_016801955.1 Conus betulinus | reverse complement strand
TGTGTGTGTGTGTGTGTGTACGTGCGTGCGTGCCTGCGTGTATGTGTATGTGTGTGCGTGTGTGTGCGTGGGCGCATGCGTGTGTGCGTGTGTGTGTGTAAGCTCGCGCGCGTGCGTGCATGTGTATGTGTGTGTGTATGTGTAAGCTCGCGCGCGCGCGTGCATGTGTCTCTTCTTCTTTTTTTTCTTCTATTGAATTATCGGGGCGTAAATCTATTCCAGCTGGGCATACAGCCGAGATCTTTGCTTAGCATGGAGGGCCCTGTCAGGGCGTGGGATCGGTGCCAGACTTTCAAAGGGCTGCTTGTATTCAATTATGCACAGGCTGCACACCAAAAAGTCATGCGCCTCGGGCTTGCTTAAGGAGTCGAGTATTTATAGACTGGCGCTGTAATTTTGTTTTCGAGACTTTTTACATTGTGTTTGAAAGTTGATTCTCCTCATTTTCTGTCATATGGCCGTCAAGGTGCAAGCCAGGTGGTTCCAAGCAGACAGATTCAAACCAGAGGAATGAGTTGGGGGGCTTCCAGCTGCCGCAAATATAGGGTCAGGGGTGAGTGCAAAGGCCTGAAATGTGACCTCAACTGAGGCGAAGGTCACGTATTAATTATGAAGATTGTATGTGATTCATCGGTGATCCCCCCCAAAACAAACAAATACACAAAAACAAACAAAAAAAGACAATACAACCAAGGGAAATAACTGATGGGAAGTTGTTCTTTCTGATCGATTATCAGTTTGATATCAAATGATGGCTTGAACGTCTGGCACTCCTCTATAAAACAGTTGCATGGATTACACAGTGTTTTAGTGCAGTGCAAAATCCTAATTGCGGAGTGTGGCCACAAGCCTGTGTGCACCAAGTCTGCAATCAGGCTTCAATCAAGACATTTTCATGTTAATTGGCAATTTTGTATGAAAATATGGGTATATGTGTGTATATAAATATGCGACAAATAGTGAATATAAAACACGACAAAAAAAAAAAAAGCGTGGGGGGGGGGGGAGGGTGCAGGTATAAAAAAAAGCGGGGGGGGAGGGGGGGGGGGGGGAAATAGTGAATATAAAAGGGGGGGGGGGGGGACAGGAAATAGTGAAGAAGGGGGGGGGGGGGGGGGGGGGGGGGGGAAAACCGCGGTGGGGGGGGGGGGGGGGGGGGGGGGGGGGGGGGGAGGGGGGGGGGGGGGGGGGGGGGGGGGGGGGGGAAAGAAGGTAAAAAAAATGGAAAAAGAAAGAAAGAATTAGAAACGAAGAATTAGTTAGAACAGTTGTTTGTTTGTGTTGGTTTTTGTATCTGTTTTTTTTTTCTTTTGTTTTTTTTTTTTGGTTTTGTTTTTTCCAGTGTTGTTTCTTCATTTTTCTTTTTAATGAAATGAATTCCATTCTATTTGATTTAGACGTATGTATTAGTAATATGGTGAAAAATAATCCTTTTGTATTGAATGTATGTAAGTTATCAAAAATGAATTTAAAAAAGTTAAAAAAAAAAAAAAAAGTCTGCAATCAGACGACATTGAGGCAGACTACTTTCTGTGGTTGAGAGTTCAACTCCCGCCAGCTTTCCAGCATGAAAAAACATGCTCTTTTTTTTTTCGTTGCCCATCTGAACGTGTTGTTCTGTCGTTCTGGCGGTACGTTCCCACTCGCCTAAGATGGTTTTTTACCTTGTCTGCTATTCACATGTCACTTTTGGTGGTGTGAACTTAAAAATTGGAGTGTAATGAACTGGAGAGGGCGATTGAGCTATGTTCTATTCTTACCCGCCGACGATTGATTTTTTTTTCTTCTTCTTTTTTTTTTTAATACTTTTTTGTCAGCCAGTAAACATTCCACACACACACACACACACGCACACACACACACACGCACGCACGCACGGATGCACGCAAGCGCGCACGCGCGCGCGCGCGCATACACACACACACACACACACACACACACACACACACACACACACACGCACACACACACACACTATACAGTATTTCATGAACGATGTAGCCTTCATTCTTTGTTTGAACTGGGTTTTTTTTTTTTCCCGGGTGAAAGTGGTATAAGCATGGGGACAGTATGAAAAGCGTCAGGAAAACAAGCACCAAATACACATACATGAGAAAAACCCGTAGACACGCTTTGTATGACTTTCACCGGAAAAAAAAACCCAGCACAATTGAAACAAAGAATAAAGGCTACATCGTTCATGAAAGCACCATACGGTGTGTGTGTGTGTGTGTGTGTGTGTGTGTGTGTGTGTGTGGTGTGTGTGTGTGTGTGTGTGTGTGTGTGCGCGCGCGCGCGCGCGCGCGCGTGTGCATGCATGTTTCACTTTGTTCATTCCAAACGCAAACAGGATCTCTTTCAATCGGATGATGACCCCAATCACCCCCTATCCCAGCCCCTCCTCCTCCCCCCCCCCCCCCCCCCCCCCCCCCCCCCCCACCATTACCACCGTCTTCCCTCCTTCCCCAAACCCACCTGCCTTCCTCCTCCCCGCTCCTCCACTCCACCATCCCCAGCGAAGGAGCACCTGGGGTGGGAGAGAGAGAGACCCCTCTACGATGTGTGATCAATCTCATACTCAGTGTCTCTGCAGCTCTGGCCACGATCTGAGAGAAATCAGCTGGGGGTCCCTAGTCTGTGTGTGAAGCGTTCAGCAGAAATGGATACTTTGGGTAATGATAGGTTAAGAAAAAATAATGACGGTGTGTGTGTGTGTGTGTGTGTGTGTGTGTGTGTGTGGGTGTTCTGTCTCTCTCTCTCTCTCTCTCCTCTCTCTGTCTCTCTCTCTCTCTCTCTCTCCTCTCTCTCTCTCTCTCTCTCTCTCTCTCTCTCTTATCTGCCTGACAGCTGGAACTCTTCCCAAAATGGAAGATCCCATGTCAGTGACGGCGACCAAAGCAGCATTCTTCTCCTAGACAGGGCCACCCGAAAAGTCGTCCACGCAAACACACCCGGTGTGTGTACACAGGCCGGATTTCACCGTTAGTCGGCTCGGACAAAGAGACACAGACACCCCCACCATGGCGGGAACCCTCATGTCCTTATCAGACTCGCTGTCTTAACGCATTATAGTGCGTTTTTCGATTGGCACTGAGTGTCAGATTGACGTCAAGAAATCAACGGTAGGGATCCTTGTCATTTGTTTTTGTTTTCGGCGGGCGTCTGGCGGAGATGAGAGGACAGCGTTGGCGTCCCCCGAGGAGAGCGGCGAAAGAGGAGGAGGAGGTCAGAGAGGAGAGATGTGCACTGGGAGGGATCATAGGACGTCAGATGAGAAAAGATGAGGGATGACGGTAGGATGAGGGACGGAGAATTTTCGGCGGGGCCGTTTCTGGAGAAAGAGGAGGAGGAGATGGAGGAGAGAGGTAGGAGGGAGAGAGAGAGAGAGAGCGGCGGGAGAGGAGAGGAGGCGGAGAGGGAGGAGGAGAAGAGAGGAGGGAGAGAGAGGGAGAATAGAGGGAGAGGAGGGAGAGAGAGGAGCGGGGAGAGGAGGAAGGTGTAGAGAGAGGAGATGGAGAGGGGGACACAATACGGGAGAGGAGGAGAAGAGAGAGGCTGGAAAGAGAGAGAGAGAGGAGGAGAGGATGCGAGGGAGGAGAGGGGATGAGGGAGGAGGATGAGGAGAGAGAGAGAGAGAGAGGAGGAGAGAGAGAGAGAGTGAGAGACTGAGTGAGAGAGAGAGAGCGAGAGGAGAGGAGGAGAGGAGATGGAGAGAGACGGAGAGAGGCGAGCAGGAGAAGGAGAGCGAGGCGGAGGAGTTAGAGAGAGAGAGGACGACGCACGTGGCATATGAGTGAGTTGAGAGTGGAGAGAGCCCCTCGTTGCCTTGAGACAGGGGTTGCATACCTTGAGAGAGGGAAGACCGGTGTTTGCATTGAGAGAGAGAGAGGTTGCATAATTTTGATGAGGATTGATACCTGGATAGAGATCATAGAGAAGGAGAGAGAGGAGAGAGAGATGCATACCTTGAGAGAGAGGATTGCATACCTTGAGAGAGAGGAGAGCTAGGGTGGAGGAGAGAGAGAGATTGCGTACTTGGAGAGAGAGATGGGTGCATACACACACAGAGAGAGAGAGGCGGGGGAGGGGAGAGAGAGGAGAGAGAGAGAGAGTGGAGTGGGATGAGAGAAGAGGATGAGAGAGAGAGAGAGAGAGAAAGGAGTGCACATTTGTTTCACGTTTCGTATCAAGACTACTGACAAGTGATTTTTGTCAAACTGCCCTACTTCCGTCGCTGTTGAAAATCGAAATGGCCAAGTCTTCGAGATTTGCTTTTTCTCTCTCCTTCAGTGCTCTCAGATGTTGGAGTGCCTTCTCCGTGGAGAAAAGTACATAACTCGCCTTCCAAGTATTTACAATTCACTTCAATACCTTTCAGGACTTGAGGCCTTTTGAGGACACTGAGTGTTTAACAAGTACATTTCCTCACTCGGAGAGAGAAATGTATATTTACAGACATACGCATACACTCGGGGGGAGGGGTGGGTGGGGGGGGTGGGTGGATGCGGAGAATAAGTGTGTCTGAGGGGTGGAGAGAAAAAGGGGGGGTGAGGAATGGTTCGAGAGCGAGACATAGTTTTCTTAGCCATCCACTCATGATCAGACCTATTAATAGGAATTACTTTGTTTGAACAGTCAATTCTGATATGGTGGTATATTCTAACTGCTGGAAGCTATCATTCCTGCTTTTGTACTCTTTTCAAACAAAGAGAATAAACATTGCATGTGACAAGTGCTGTTTTTACGTGACAAAAGATACATTCATGTGTGTGAAAACCGTTGTTTTCACACATGAAAATAGCTATTTTATGAGGTGATAATGCCTTCATTTCTTTCTTTTCATTATTAAAAAAAAAAAATCTTACATATAACACAAACAAGAACGGCAACTCTTGCTTCCATTGTAAGACAATTACACACCATATTCATTTTCGTAGAGGTAGAGATAAGCCAGGGACATGCGACGCAATGATTTGCTTTGACGTTTAATTTTTTTTCAGATGGAGGAAAAGGGAGGAGGAGGATATTTCAAGCCATTATTCTTAGATTTAGATGGTTGGTATTTATGATGACGAGGAGAAGGTAGACTTCTAGCAATGATTCTTTGTGGCAGGGTACCCAAAAGAGGGGGGGGGGGGGGGGGGGGGGGGGGTGGAGGGTGGGGGGGGAGGCGGGGGGGGAGGGCGGGGGGGGGGAGCGGGGGGGGGGGGGGGGGGGGGGGGGGGGGTTACTTGGGTTCCAGAGCAGCCCCTGCTCCTTTTCTGGGTGTTTTTCTTTCAGGGTAGAGGTTCCGGTGGTTTGTTTGTTTGTTTGTTCATGCTTTTCTCTCAGGATAGGGCTTCGATATCCAGAGGGTTGTTTGTTTGTTTATTAGTTTGTTTGTTTTTATATAAAACCTCAAAACTGCCCCGCAGCCCCAGCAGGGCCTCAGTCACTAGACCTCGGGGTGGTGGGCATTGCGGCCCTCTTGACCCTCGGCGTCGAGTTACTCCCTTCACACACCTATCCCATCCCCCACCCACCTCCAAAGCCCTCCCACCATCACCACCACCACCACCACCACCACCACCACCATTCCCCAATTACCCAGGTCTGGCACTGCTTTGTTTCAGACGTTTGACGAGGATGAGGAAGTGCCGGAAAGATGTGAGGCAGTCTTTCGTTGTCTGATATGACTTAGGGATATGAAGATGTAGATGTAGCGAACATTTCTATTCCGGAGCTCGTGCTTAGCACAAGTAAGATTTTTCCCCCTTTCCCTTTCTATCCCACCTTCAACGATGCCTTTGAGCTAGTCTTTCGAATAGGTCGATGTCCCGTGTGCAACAGCTCGTCATGCACGTAAAAGACCCTATAGCAACTACATCTTTTTATTTTGTTGTTTGATCTGCGATCACACACACACACGCACGCACACACACACACACGCACGCACGCACACACACACACACACGCACACCCACACCACACCACTACTATGCGAACTTATAGAGAACTTGATGTTTTATCCTTGGACGAATACAGAAAATTGGCTGTTTCGAAATATGTACTTAAATGCTCTTCAAATGAAGACGTGAATAGCATTGAAATTGCTGTGAAGCCCGAGTCTCATTATCCTAAAAGAGCACAATCAATTGTGTCTCTTTCCACCATCGGTTCCTATACAGCAGATCTTTTGGAAGAATCCGCCATCAGTCTTGATTCTCTGTTGAAAACGACATCTAATTCTCTTCCTGATTGGGAAAGGAAGCGAGCAAATTTTGATCTTGATTATACAGATGTTAGTAAAAAACGATCAACCAATATATTTGTCATATACAGTAAAAATGCATACTATAAATAAATATTCAGATCATCTTAAAGTATATACTGATGGCTCCTGTTACATACTAATCAGGCAGGTTCTGCTTTTGTAATACCTTCACTAAAAGTGGAAAAGACTTATTATATTGGAAAGCACAGATCAATTTATGTTGCGGAAATGGTAGCCATTATTATGGCTTTATCTTATTTAATTGATTTACCACACTCAATTGTTAAAGTGGTCTTTATGGTCGATTCGATGTCTGTTCTACAGTCTATAAAGTTCTCTAACTCACTCAATAATAATCCCATTTTAAAGGAAATATGCCATCTTATTCATGTATTAATGTGCAAAGGAACGGAAGTCACATTCTGTTGGATTTCCCTCACATTGTGGTATTTTCGGCAACGAACTTGTTGACAGACAAAAGCAAAAAGAGGGTACTAGGAATGAAAACTCAGTGACGCCTTTATATTTGCATCTTACTTTACAAGAGGGATATAACATGTTAAAACAAACAATTTATAATCGATTCAGGAAACAAAACAATCAACAAGGTCTAGCTATTAATGCAAATAACACTCAGCTGTTATGTCTTGAAAGCTTTATTAATAACCCTAATATTAAAACAAGTAATTTGCATCAATACAGAAATTTTATTTCTATATACTATAGAATAAAACTTGATGCTTTAAAAACCAAGTACAGTAATAACGCAAAATGTATTGTGGCGAGAAAAGATTAACTAGCATTCATGTCTTGTTTGGTGTGTTTGCCCCTTCAAGCATACTTACCGTCATTATCAGGCATGTCTCTTTCGGATATTTTCCTTAACTTAGAGTTCGCTTTTAAAGTTATCTCTTTTCTTTAATTTGTAGTCCAGTTAGACAGTTACTCTAATGTGAAAATGCTGAATTATTATATTGTCTTATATTATGCACACAACATTTGAACACGCATTCCCAGCATGCATGCATAGGCCTACATAAGACTCTCTCTCTCTCTCTCTCTCTCTCTCTCTCTCTCTCTCTCTCTCTCTCTCTCTCTCTCTCTCTCTCTCTCTCTCTCTCTCCGTCTAATATCACATTAGTGAAAAGACGTTTCAAACATACATAATTCGGGGAGCAACTACAGAAACCCCACACACACATCTCAGAGAAAATAGAAAAGCAGAGAGCTCTCACTTCAGACAGATAGCTATCTGCCTCAGTTCATTGAGCTGTAACGTTATTCTCCACGCATCAATGCTCCAACATCCTGTTGTTGTAATTTGCTGGAATACACACGATCCCTAAGACTGAGGGATACAAGGTTCAATGACAGCCAGGTTTTATGCGACGACCATCGGTGATATGACACAAAGGGAGAACCAATGCGAGAGAAGAGTAGAGCTGGGGGGGGAGGGGGGGGGGGGGGGGCTATACCCCTCACAATTTACTAAGGATCTTGTTTATCGGCAGTTTCACACACACACACACACACACACACACACACACACACACACACACACACACACACACACACAAAAGCTGCCATTGCTTACATGACGGATAGAGCCTTTTCGCATTTAAGAACCATATTCTCAGCATGTTTTTTTTTTTTTTCAATTTATTTTAAAGATCAGCATCATTCTATCAAAGCCTATTTCAAATAGCGTAGGTTGTCAGTTGATTCCATTGTATCCCACTGAAGGAAACTGGTGAGGGTGATTGTCCTGATGTATTGTTGTCGAGAGTGCAGATCAATGTCTGGGCTTGTGTAGGGTTAATGGACGATTTTCCAGTTTCTTGACACCATTGAGCAATGTTGTTCAGCTGCTGTTGAAACCGGTTTCGTTCTTTCTTGAGCATTCTTTGATAATTTGTGGATGAAAAAACGTTATGTGCCAGTGTCAACAGTCCAGCAATACCTCGTGCCTTACTAACCCTATCGTGAACATCGGCATATAGAAACCTCTGACCGAATCATCATCTTAAAACACAAAGTAAACTCTCTCTCTCTCTCTCTCTCTCTCTCTCTCTCTCTCTCTCTCTCTCTCTCTCTCTCTCGCATGAATGGCTATCCCTACACTGTACCCCCATCAGAAAGGGCCATGGCCTATACTGATTAAAAATTTTCGTTCGTTCGTTCGTTCGTTCATTCATTCTCTCTCTCTCTCTCTCTCTCTCTCTCTCTCTCTCTCTCTCTCTCTCTCTCTCTCTCTCTCTCTCTCCTCTTCCCCTTCTCCTCCTCCTTTCCCCTTATCACTACCTTCTTCCTTCCCTTCCATTCTCTCTCTCCTTTTTTTTCCTCCCTGCCCCTCCCTCCTCCCTGCCCCCCCCCCCCCCCCCCCCCCCCCCCCCCCCCCCCCCTCTCTCTCTGACATTCAAAAGATGTGTCAGTGTCTGTACCTGTCTCTCTCTATGCCCATCTGTGTGTCTCTGTGGTGTTCATGCACGCCTTGTGCGCCTGAACATGTGCGTGTCTGTGTGCAGCGCTTCATCCCATCAGTCCAAATGGTTTTGAACGTCCTTTCATATTAGGCCACAGTATACACTGAACACCGCCAAATCAATATCGATCTGTCCGGTGTTCAGCCAACGACAAGGCTTCTGGCAGTCTTCTCTGTTCGTTGACCTTACGTATAAATCAGGTGTCATCTACAAGGTTAGGTCTACGCGGGACACGGAAGACTGCTACTTCTACCACGGTTAAACGAATCCTATAGGCGTCCACCCATTCAGTCGTGACCGTACCACCAAGGATTCGCATCAGTGCCACCGCATGCTGTCTTTCTACCAGATTTCCTTCAAATTACTTGTTTGGTTTCGTTTCGTTTTGCTTGTTTTGTTGTGTTTTCCGGTTTTGTGACGGTCTTGTTTTGTTTCGCGTCTGTTTCCACTCTTTATTTTGTTTGTTTCCGTTTGTTTGTTTTTCGTTTTGTATAGTTTTCATTTGTTTTAATTTGTTTCGTTTTATTTCTCTTTTTTGTTTTGTTTCCACTTGTTCTGTTGCCACTTGTCATGTTTTATTTTGTTTTGTTTCGTTTGTTTTCTTTCCATTGTTTTGTTTTTGTTTTGCTTTGTTTTCACTTATTTGTTTTTTGTTTTGTTTCATTTCCATTTGTTTTGTTTCGTCTCGTTTTGTTTTGTTTCCACTTGTTTGGTTTTGTTTTTTATTTTGTGTATGTAATCTTGCCGAACAGGTTCTGGATCTGCCTTAATTATGATTGGTTCCCGCACCACAGATCTGTAACAAAGTGACATGGTCTTTGAGCCGTATTCAATCTCTCGGCCAAAAAAAAGTGGTTAACATCGATTGGGTCGGGTGTGTGTGTTTGTGTGTGTGTGTGTGTGTGTGTGTGTGTGTGTGTGTGTGTGTGTGTGTGTGGTAAGTATGTGTAAGTATGTGTGTGTGTGTGTGTGTGTGTGTGTGTGTGTGTGTGTGTGTGTGTGTGTGTGTGTGTGTGTCTGTCTGTGTAATCTCAGTCAAGTTTTGTAAAAATCGGTTTCACAAACTTTTCGTGGAATCTTCTGCAAGTTTTGCTATATTCGGACTAGCATTTTTTTTCTCTTTTCTTCTGTAAATCCCCGCCACGTTTTTGTTAAAATCACTTCGGCAGTTTTGGAATAAACCATGCTGACAGACAGACAAACCAGCCAACCGACAGACACAGGGAACCCATGCCCTTAGCGCAGGTGATCAACTAGTTTCGAC
>JADBJO010004160.1:122500-130000 GCA_016801955.1 Conus betulinus | reverse complement strand
ACACACACATAGACAGACAGACACCACGACCGCGGCTCTCTGAAAGTTCCTTTCTCTCTCCTTCCCCAAAGCAGCCCTCACCGACAAGTCAACGACGACATTGTTAGCCTGTGGAGGAGGCTTTCTGAACGACAACACTGGATACCGACACCAGCCCCGACGTACCCCCCTGGGAGTGTTTCTGTCAAACTGGGTCAACCAGAAACTGGTAGGGGGGAGGGGGAGGGGGGAGGGGGAAGAGGATTGCGCGGGAAGGGGGGGGGGGGGGGGGGGGGAGGGGGGAAGGCTTGCCAGTCAACTACAGACAAGAACGTTATCAGCTTGTTGAAAAGGAAAAAAAATAAAAAAGAAGTTTTGAATGTTGATTAAGTGCAGAGCTATTCAGACGGCTGTGTGTGTGTGTGTGTGTGTGTGTGTGTGTGTGTGTGTGTGTGTGTGTGTGGACAAACCGCATTCATGTAAAGAACAGGAAAAGGAAGTATATGAGAGAGAGAGAGAGAGAGAGAGAGAGAGAGAGAGAGGAGAGCGCGAGAGAGAGAGAGAGAGAGAGAGAGAGAGTTTGCTTTTATTTTTGAATGTGAAAATGACACAATTTCTAACTATTCAATTTGACTCATTCCTCCGGTTGGAAACGTGCGCGCGTGCACGTGCACAAAGAGAGAGAGAGAGAGAGAGAGAGAGAGAGAGAGAGAGAACTTTTATTTTTGAATGTGAAAATGTTCATTTCTGGCTATTCAATGTAACTCATTCCTCCGGTTGAAAATGCGCGCGCGCACACACACACACACACACACACACACACACACACAGAGAGAGAGAGAGAGAGAGAGAGAGAGAGAGAGAGAGAGAGAGCGAGAGAGAGAGAGAGAGCGTGCATGCATATGTGTGTACATGCGTGTGTATGTGCGAGTATACGTGTAGCTGCGAGGAGAAAGAGGGCAGGTGGAAGAGAGGAAGATTCGAACGGGGAATGGGGAGGGGAATGGGGGAAGGGACTCATCAATCAACTCACGTCAGAGTTCATTGTCTATGTGGATCGGCCTGTGAAACTGATCACCACGGCCCTGTCGCTGTGGGCGTGGCGTTCACACGCAGGTCAGTTCCAGCTGTCAGACCTGTCAGTCACCCACCACACAGGCACGTGCCGCGGCCGCCATTTCCCCCCCACACGCAGAAATGCCTTTCATAGTAACCGGAGTAAGGTTACCTGTATTTGTCACTGTTCGTCCCTGTGTAAGTTTAATTACCTACATTCAATATAAAGAAAAGGCTGTGTAAGTGTTGAATAAATGTTATTACATGTTCTTAATTTCTCCAGTTGTTGTTGGTATGCACGCGTGTCAGATACAGGGATATAATTTCTCCAGTTGTTGTTGCTATGTTAATTTCTCCAGTTGTTGTTGCTATGTACATGTGTCACGTACATGGTATATGAACAAGCTTGAAACGTTTTATTTACGTATTCAGTCATCTATTTTGCTTTAAAAAATATTTGTTTATTCATTTTATTTATCTATCTAATCCATTTTTTAAAATTTATATATCATATTTTTTGGTGTGTATGTGTGGGGGGGGGGGGGGGGGGGGGGGGGGGGGGGGGGGGGGGGGATCGTTTGTTCTGTGCAATCGGTGTGTGGCATCTCAGACAGGCGATTCAGTGTCGTCAGCAGCATTTTGTTTGGAGTTAGGGCGTGTAAATCATTTCATCCTAGGAGCACGAGTTACCCTACTTGCCCATTATTCTCTGCCTATGACCCACATCAATAGAGACAGTACAACCAAATCGTACCCACACAGTAGTATTTTGTGGTGCTTCCAATGAACATTTACGGCCCAGTAGCCGTAAAGATGTGGATTAGCGTGTATGGACTTATCCGCACGCTCTGACATAACACCTTGACAAAAAAAAAAAAAAGAAAAAAAAAAAAAAAAAGAAAAAAAAAAAAGGAAAAGAATTATTTGGCTTATTACCTACCAATTGCTGTCTATCTCCCACGACATCAACCCTTCAAACGGATTTACCAGTTTGCCTGAAGCCCCCCCCCCCCCCCCCCCCCCCCCTTCCCTGGTATGTTCCCTCTATTTTACTAGCAATCGATTTATCGATCATGACTTGTGGCGAAGACTCTCAGACAACCTCGATTCCCGACCTCTTGACCTTCAGGCGTACCTCTCCAGTCGGATGGAATTCGAACACCTAGTGTCGATCCCCTCCCTCCCTCTCCCTCTCCCTCCCTCTCTCTCTCTCTCTCTCTCCCGCATTCTTCTCCTCTCCCTGGCTTGTCCAGCACCATGCTGAAGTCTGTGACGGTCCAGATTTGGTGCCAGAGCCGTGCCGGGGTTGTCGGGGTGAGTATCAATAGTGGGTGTTGTTTTCGATGTGGATCAAGATTGTGGAAAGAGGAGAGGGTAGGGTTTGGATAGGGTGGGAAAGGGCCGTAGGGGAGTGGGGTTGGTAGGTGTGGGGAAGGGGGGAAGGGGATGGGGTGGGTGGGGGTAAGGAAGGGTGTCGAGGGGGAGGGTTAGGAGGGTTATTGGACAGAAAGTTTTTGTGTGTGTGGGATGGTATGGTTTAGCTCTCTCTCTCTCTCTCTCTCTCTGTGTGTGTGTGTGTGTGTGTGTGTGTGTGTGTGTGTGTGTGTGTGTGTGTGTGTGTGTGTGTGTGTGTGTTCAAACTCGCATGCACGGGAGTGCACACGCACGCGTGTGCGCGTGTGTGTATATGTATATGACCATCCTACAAAACATTATGACACCAGACTTAAAGGTAATACCATCCACCATGTTGACAATAGTAACAGACCTATGGTCCCAGCACGAAAATCCAATCTTGCTTCTTGCAGCATTGGCCGTTACAATCATTTCGTAAAAGCTGGAAGAAGCCATCGCAGCAGCAGCAGCAGCAGCAGCAGCAGCAGCAGCAGCAATTAGAACACTCACGTACACGCAATAGACCAGATCGTGATGGTGTTGACAACGGCACTGCGTTACTGTCGCTGCTCTCCTGCTGCTGCTGCTGACGATGATGATGGACGCACTGCTGGTGAGGGGGTAATGATGATGATAGCAAAACACGTGGCAGCGAGGAGCTGTTGGAGGTGGGGTGGGTGGGGTGAGAGGTGTGTGTGTGGAAGGGGGAGTGGGGGTGGGCAGAAGCAGAGAACAGCACGGACCACTTGAGAGTACAGACGTTTCCATCTGGTGCCACGTGCTCTCTCTCTCTCTCTCTCTCTCTCTCTCTTCTCTCTCTCTCTCTCTCTCTCTCTCTCTCTCTCTCTCTCTCTCTCTCTCTCTGCACAGAAGCAGACTTGACTGACCATGGGACCCCAGTCCCCAGGACTCTGTGTGTGTGTGTGTGTGGGGGGTTCTCAGCCGCTGAGGGAGGGGGACATGGCCGATGCCTTTGTATAGCCGAAGGTGTGGGTGAAGATCTGTGGTAGCACCTGAAGAAGACCACCCAGTTCATCCCGAGGATCGGTGAAAATATGATAGTGTTTCACGAAAGAAAAGTAGTGATAGCAACAGTAGCAGCAGTAGTAGTGTAGTAGTAATAGTAGTAAGTAGCAACAGCAACAACAGAAACAGCAGCAGCAGCAACACACACACAGTAGAAGTAGTAGTAGTAGTAGTAGCAGCAGCAGCAGCAGCAACAGCAGCAGCAGCAGCAGCAGCAGCAGCAGCAGCAGTAGTAGTAGTAGTAGTAGTAGTAGTAGCAGCAGCAGTAGCAGCAGTCTGAGTAGTAGTAGTAGTAAGCAGCAGCAGTAGCAGCAGTCTGAAAGTGGTGGTGGTGGTGGTGGTGGTGGCTATTGTAGAAGTAGTAAAAACATCAGCTGCGGTAGAACAATGCGCAACAAAAGTAGTAGTAGTAGTAGTAGTAGTAGTAGTAGTAGTAGTAGTAGCAAACTAGCAGTAGCAGGAGGAGGAGAAGGAGGGAGAGGAGGAGAAGGAGGAGACCCTAAAAATAGCATTATCAATACACAGCAGGCTGTTCATGTATACAGCTGTATTATCAATACACAGCAGGCTGTTCATGTATACAGCTGTACTATCAATACACTGTAGACTGTTTATGTACACAGTAGCATCATTAATACACAGTGGGCTGTTTATGTATACAGCAGCATTATCAATACACAGAGGGCTGTTGATGTATAGAAGTTGTATTATCAATACACAGTTGGCTGTTGATGTATAGAAGCTGTATTATCAATGCACAGTAGGCTGTTTATGTATACAGCAGCATTATGAATGCACAGTGGGCTGTTGATGTATAGAAGCTGTATTATCAATACACAGTGGGCTGTTCATGTATACAAACAGCATCATCAATACACAGTGGGCTGTTTATGTATACAGTAACATTATCATCACACAGTGGGCTGCTCATGTGTACAGCAGCATGATCACTACACAGTAGGTTATTGATGTAAACACCAGCATTATTAATATACAGCGGGCTGCTTATCTATACAATAGCTTTATCAATACACAATGGGCTAATTATGTATGCAGTAGTTTTATTAATACACAGTGGGCTGTTGAAGTATACAGCAGCATTGTTACTGCATAATGGGCTGTCTATCTACGGCCTCAGCTGTTGGTGTATATATAGCAGCATTCTCAATACACAGTAGGCTGTTTATCTACGGACCCGTCTGTTCCTTGGTTTCACTCTTCAGTGAGATCATCTACAAACAGCGACTAGACCAGGACACAGACAAACACAGTGGATGTCATTGTACATCCCCAGTGGCTAACTACAAAGCGTCACCAGCACGAAAAGAAAAAAAGAAATCTTGTTTCCAATGCGTTGCAATGGTAGTTCCGCCTACACGCTCTCTCTCTCTCTCTCTGTGTGTGTGTGTGTGTGTGTGTGTGTGTGTGTGTGTGTGTGTGTGTGTTATGTGTGTGTGTGTGTGTGTGTGTGTGTGTGTGTGTGTGTGTGTGTGTGTGTGTGTGTGTGTGTGTGTGTGTGTGTGTGTGTGTTCGTTCGTTCGTACTTCTGTTTAACGTCTGTTCACTTTGAGTGATATTAGACGTGAATGAAAGAAGAGAGTGCCTGACTGACTGAATGATTAAATGAATAAACCTATGTTGTTGTGTAAGCATGAATGTAGGCCTTTGTATGTGAGTGTGAAACAAAAATCCATTCACTATCTTAAACAAAATGAAATAGCTCAAAACTATCTAAATAAAAAAACCCAATCGGACTATGTATTAAGTATTCAGCAATTTCGATCATCAAAGAATGATTCGAAAGTAGATCTTGCAAGTTTTTTTTTTCAGAAAAAAAAAGTATGGATCGCAAAGATGTTGGTAAGAAAGTAGTCAACTTGTGACAATTGAACAGAATATGGTTCAGTGTTATCTCTTTACACAAATACAGTTAGTATTCTTACTAAACTTTGTTTTTAAAGCATTTAGCTTTAATCGAATTATAAGGGAAGATATTTGTCTGGAATAATAAACTGGAAGATCAGCCGTTTTTCTTAATACAAGGTCTAATGGAAAAGCTTCCCATTGGTTGGATGAATGAAATCTCGGTAGGCGTATCAACATTTTTGAGCTCTCTTCCGTGCAGTCGATTCAAGGGTACGATAGCATTCCACTACTGACGGTTTTTTTTTTTTAACTCAGAAAATGACCCTGCTTTTTTAGCACCTTTTTTTCGCAGCCCTATCAGCCAGTTCATTTCCAAGTATACCAGTATGCGAAGGAATCCCAGCAAAATTCTATAAAAATGTCTTTAGACGCCAGACAGTATAAAAGATATTTAATTTCAAAACACAAGGTCGGGTCGTGTCGAAATATTGGAGGAGTCAAGGGCAAAGTAGGACTGATTTTGAATCTACAAAGAAAACTACCTGAGCGATGTTAATGGGAAGATCTGTTAGAAATTCCATTGCCATCATTATAGCTACTAATTCGGCTGTCAATATAGATAAATTGCTACCCAGAAAGAACGATCTTTGAGTTTTAAGGGAAGGAATAAAATGCTGCACCAACATTTCCATCATCTAAAACTGAACCATCAGTAAACACCTGAAAATGATTTTGATATCTTTCGTATACATGTGATTTTGCTAAATTTGTGTGATGATATTAATATTTACTCTTTTTTTTTTTTATCAGAATAACCAGTATCAAAGAATAGGTTTTGTTATCTCCCATGATGGAATAAATGAAGAAGAAGATGGTTTTTTTTTAGCCACTTCTTTAATATCTATTTTTGAAACATTTAATCAAATCAGAAGTGTATGTAGCTATTGTTTCTTGCGATTTAATCGTAATTGCTCTTTTTGGAAAGTCAGTGTCGGATCTAATTTTTAAATCTTCTTGAATGTAAATTATCACCAGCACTCGATTTTATGACAAATTTTGATGCAGCTAGTTCACGATAATCATCAAGGGGCAACATTCCAGCTTCTCTCTATGTCTTTGCGTTTGAGGCATGAATAGGGATACCAAGAGCAAATTTAGTGGCTTTGCAATCCAAACTTTGTAATTTTTTTAGAAGAAATTTTGGAGCGCTAAAGTACACTTCTTGACCATACATAAGTTTTGATCTAACAAGAGCGATAGAAAGATGAAGTAGAGTTTTTTTGAATCCATTCCCCAGGGTAGTCTGCTTATGATCTTTAGTAAGTTCAAACTTTTCCTAGCCTTTGTTAATATGTATTCAAAATGAATATTCCAAGATAATTTTGGAGTAAAGGAAAAGTCCTAAAAATTTAATACTTTGTTTATATTCTAAAGGTTCCTCTAGAAGTTTGAAGACTGGTAAATTTTCTGGATTGCTTCCTGCATTAAACAACATCATATTTGTTTTTTCAGTGGACAAGGACAGACCATTTTCTTTCATATAGTTCCCTATGCTATCTAAATCTCTTTGATATAGTCTTCTAGCATAATTCTGTGCTCTTTGTGGGGTTGACTTTTTCAGAGTTACTTTCATCCACATACAGATATCATCTGCGTATTGCACTAGAACGACATTTTTGGAGACTGCTTTTGGGAGATCGTGAATAAGGATGTTAAAAAGAGTAGGTGCTAATACTGAGCCTTGCGGAATTCCCATGTCTAGTTTTCTGAGCGTTGAGTGTCTTCTTCCTACTCTGGCTAACATACATCTATTATTTAAAAATGATTTAATATAATTGTACATGTTTCCAGATATTCCAATCAGTTTCAGTTTGTATAACAAGCGCCTGTGCCAGACTTGGTCATAGGCTTTTTTAACATCAAAGAAGGTAGCGAGTATACTTTTCCTACGAGGAAACTGACGCTTTATTTGAGTAGATAATTTAACCAAGTGCTCAACTGTAGATCTTCCTTTCATAAATCCAGCTTGATTAATTGGTATTACATTGTTCTTTTCACAGAAGTGCATGAGCCTATTTAAAACAATGTGTGTGTGTGTGTGTGTGTGTGTGTGTGTGTGTGTGTGTGTGTGTGTGTGTGTGTTCGTTCGTTCTTTAATTTAACGTCTATCCACCTAAC
>JADBJO010004160.1:102500-117500 GCA_016801955.1 Conus betulinus | reverse complement strand
CTGTTGTGAGGTTTGTAGCCCTGCTGAGTGAGAATTTTACTCGTCACACACACACACACACACACACACACACACACACACACACACACACACACACACACACTAATTTTTTAAAGAAAAAGTAGGTCTCAAACAGCAGGGTATTTCTACGAAGTCAGCAAAAAATTCGTCTGCTGAGCAATATTACATATAACGAAAAAGTGAAACAACGCAGGAAAGAGAATAGTAGATGTAGAATATAAATACAATTTATCAGCTCTGTCTGTCTGTCTGTCTGTCTCTCTCTCTCTCTGTCTCTCTCTCTCTCTCTCTCTCTCTCTTCTTTAGGTCCTGCTCTGTCTATCAGTCTGTCTGCATCCTCTCTCTCTCTCTCTCTCTCTCTCTCTCTCTCTCTCTCTCTCTCTCTCTCTCTCTCTCTCTCCATGCTAATATGAATCATCACTGTTTCTGTTACAATCACTTCTAAATTATGTAACATTATTTGCGTCATAGTAGGCCTATCCTTTGGCCCTGAGGGAACGAGGGCCACATGAAAAGAAAGGTTCTTGTTTATCTGTTACCTCTGGGAATAAAAAGATTATTAACGAATCGAATCTCTCTCTCTCTCTCTCTCTCTCTCTCTCTCTCTCTCTCTCTCTCTCTCTCTCTCTCGTGATCACAAATAAAAAACTGTTTCCAATTGTCCCATCGTTACACCGGAGTGCTGGTCAAAGAATGTGCCTGCCTACACACACACACACACACACACACACACACACACACACACACACACACACACACACACACGTACACACACACACGCACGCACGCACACTGTAGGATGGCACCATTCCACAAAGCACACCGTAATAATTGTTGAGATGCTGGGGGTCTTCTCCCAGTGGTCAGGGCTATGCCTTCGACTGTATGTCTGTGGCTATTACCCCCACTGTAGCCGCCTCGGCTGACCGTCCACACAGCAGCCAAGTGTTTACATCACACTGGCGAATTCCTCTCAGAGAGCAAGCGAACAAGGCGAGAAAACAGGGAGGGGGGAGGGGGGCGGCGCAGCTGAGCACATGCACATGTTTGCTGAGAGGTCACGTTTCTGTATTGCTGTCGGTATAACTCACGATCTGAGTCTTACGGTCAGCACAACCGATGATTTGAAGGTGGTTGTCAGTTATGAACAGGGACGTGAGGATTGTTCTACGTACAACTAGATATTTGAGTGTGTGTTATTGTCAATACAACCATTAAACTGAATGTTGTTGTCAGCACAACCGGTAATTTGAGTGTCGCTATCGGTGACCCATGATACCAATGATTTGAGTGTTGTTGTCAATAGAATAAGTGATGTTAGTGTGTTGTTGTCCGTACAATCAATAATTTGAGTGTTGTTATCATTTCAGCTAGCGATTTGAGTGTTGTTGGTCATTTTAATCAGTAATGTGAGAGTTGTTGTCAGTGCAATCAGTAGTTTGAGAGTTGTTGTCAGTACAAACAGTGAATTGGCTGTATTTGTCTGCATAATTAGTGATTTGAATATTGTCAGTACAGCCAGTGAATTGAGTGTTGTTGTCAGTAGAATCAGTAATTTGAGTGTTGTTGTCAGTACAATCAGTGATTCGGGTGTTGTTGTCAGTACAATCAGTAATTTGAGAGTTGTTGTCAGTACAATCAGTAATTTGAGAGTTGTTGTCAGTACAATCAGTAATTTGAGAGTTGTCAGTACAATCAGTAATTTGAGAGTTGTTGTCAGTACAAACAGTGAATTGGCTGTATTTGTCTGCATAATTAGTGATTTGAATATTGTCAGTACAGTACAGAGAATTGAGTGTTGTTGTCAGTACAATCAGAATTGAGTGTTGTTGTCAGTACAATCAGTACAATCAGTGATTTGAGTGTTGCTGTCAGTGTGATTTGGGTGTTGTTTGTCAGTACAATCAGTGATTGGGTGTTGTTGTCATTACAATCAGTGATTTTAGTGTTGTTGTCAGTACAATCGGTATTTGGGTGTTGTTGTCAGTCCAATCAGTGATTTGAGTGTTGTTGTCAGTACATCGGTACACAATCAGTTTGGGTGTTGTTGTCATTATGATTTTTGTTGTTGTCAGTACAATCGGTAATTTGGGTGGTGTTGTCTGTACAATCAGTGGTTTGAGTGTTGTCAGTACAATCAGTGATTTGAGTTTGTTGTCAGTAGAATCAGTGTTTTGTGTTGTTGTCAGTACTATCAGTGATTGGGTGTTGTTGTCAGTACCATTAGTAATTTGAGTGTTGTTGTCTGTACAATAAGTGTGTTTGAGTGTTGTTGTCAGTACAGTCGGTAATTTGAGTGTTGTCTGTACAATCTGTGATTTGAGTGTTGTCAGTACAATCAGTGAGTATTGTTGTCAGTACAATCAGTGATTTGAGTGTTAGTGTCAGTACAACCCGTGATTTACTGTTGTGAGTACAACCAGTGATTTCTTTTCAGAGTGTCCATTTTGTTCCGCAGCGAAACTGGCAATTCACTCCACCGTTCCCTCAGTGTCAGGTTTCTTGACATTTTGTCTTGAGTGGAGGCAAGATTATACGTTTGGGTAGCTTCGTGTCTTCAGTTGTTTGTACATTCTCAAGACAATGATACGACCCTGTGTAGTGTAGCAAGATCTCCGTGACCTTTCGTCAATCAAGCACAGCGGTGTAGACAACGGCTGCTCGTCGGAGCTCCGCTGAGGAAAGATGTTTTTTCATCAGTGTGTATGCTTTTGTATGTCTGTCTGTTGGCAAGAGAACTCAGAAACTTCTGTATTGATTTTAACGAAACTTGGACGAAAGACAGAATCTGGATCAAGGTTTTTCTGAAGATCAAAAAAGGGAGGGGATATAAGGTGGGGATCTGTGATTCATTTCACTGGGGTCATGTACGTTCTTTTATTTTTGGCTGGTCACTGTGGAATATTGTACAGATCTGATGCAATATCAAACATCTTAACGAAGGCAGGCAAAAACTCGAAAGCAAAGTTTCAGAACTTAATCATTTGCGTATATGATAATGCGTTCGTCAGCCGTGTGTGTGTGTGTGTGTGTGTGTGTGTGTGTGTGTGTGTGTGTGTGTGTGTGTGTGTGTGTGTGTTTTCACACAAAGAATATCATTTTTTCAAGTGATATTATTTCATTGTGTTTTGTCGCCTTAACGCTCATGACGTTTGCTCGTAACACACATGTCTTCTCCATTTTACTGATATGGCATACAGAACATTCAACAGCCTTCCGCTGAACTTTTTAACATAAGGCATCTAACAGACGAGTGGAATTTCGATATACTTCAATATATATATATATATATATATATATATATATATATATATATATATATATATATATATATATATATATATATATATATGTCTTCATATGTCCCAAACAGTACTCCCAAGTAGCAGTCAGCATAAATCATGCTTACTGCTACTTAGGGAATATTATTTCATGTATCAGGGTTTTTCTTTCATGTCCGTTGTATGTACCATCTGGAGAAGACGTCTTTGTCGAAAATCTATTTGTCTGTTTCGTATAGTATATGTAATCAGCATTACTGTACACCTTGTTTTGTGTGTTCATGTGTCTTTCTTCTCGTTTTTAGTGACGCTGCGCTTTGTCTTATTTTCCTCCAAAAGCGAACACTTTGAGTTTTTTTTCTTTTCTTTTCTTTTTTAGCCCTTGAGGGCATTATTTCTCTGTCTCTGTCTGTCTGTCTGTCTGTCTGTCTGTCTCTCTGTCTCTCTCTCTCACACACACACACACACACACACACACACACACACACACACACACACACACACACACACACACATACACACCACCTACACACAGGGCGTGGCCAACAGCCTCGAAGACTGTATATTTGCAGAACGTGACCTGTTAGGAATCGAGCAGTGTGTCGCATGTACCAATTAAGATCTGTTTGTTCTCGTGGCACGCTCAACAGCACGAGTGGCCTATGAGTGGCAAGATCATTCGATACATTTCTGTTTCAGTCTGACAAATTCACGAAGGCCATTGAAGGAAAGTCTTTTCAGGGTTGGGGTGAGGATGGGGGGTGGGGGGAGGGGGAGTTGGTTGGGGGGTGGGGGGGTCAGGAGTTAGGTCGCCTCCCACTCCCACCTCCTACTTATTTACCCATCTATAGTGGTGACCCTAATTTAGTATAAATTACCCATCCATAGTGGTGACCCTAATTTAGTACAAATTACCCATCCATAGTGGTGACCCTAATTCAGTACAAATTACTCATCCATAGTGATGACCCTAATTCAGTACAAATTACCCATCCATAGTGGTGACCCTAATTTAGTACAAATTACTCATCCATAGTGGTGACCTTAATTCAGTACAAATTACCCATCCATAGTGGTGACCCTAATTCAGTACAAATTACCCATCCATAGTGGTGACCCTAATTTAGTGCAAATTACCTATCCATAGTGGTGACCCTAATTTAGTATAAATTACCCAATCCATAGTGGTGACCCTAATTTAGTACAAATTACCCACCCATAGTGGTGACACTAATTTAGTATAAATTACCCATCATAGTGGTGACCCTAATTTAGTATGAATTACCCATCCATAGTGGTGACCCTAATTCAGTACAAATTACCCATCCATAGTGGTGACCCTAATTTAGTACAAATTACCTAGCCATAGTGGTGACCCTAATTTAGTACAAATTACCCATCCATAGTGGTGACCCTAATCTAGTACAAAATTACCCATCCATAGTGGTGACACTAATTTAGTACAAATTACCCATCCATAGTGGTGACCCTAATTTAGTACAAATTACCTATCCATAGTGGTGACCCTAATTTAGTACAAATTACCCAATCCATAGTGGTGACCCTAATTTAGTACAAATTACCCACCCATAGTGGTGACCCTAATTTAGTATAAATTACCCAATCCATAGTAGTGACCCTAATTTAGTATAAATTAACCATCCATAGTGGTGACCCTAATTTAGTATGAATTACCCATCCACAGTGATGACCCCTTTCTTTCTTTCTTTCTTTCTTTTGTATTTAGTTGAGTGTGCTCCTGGATCCTGTATGGCATGAACACACATGGTGGCTGCTGTTTGTACCGGACCATGCTGGCATTTGGCTGCTGGTTCCGCAGACAGTTGGCACCTCACAGCATCGACGTCATCTTTCGTAGGCATCTAAACAGAATAATACAATAAAAACAAACAAACAAACAAACAACACACACACACACACACACACACACACACACACACACACACACACACACACACACACACATAAGAAATCGAACAGTCCGGGACAAATATGCTTTCATGAAAGGATTGATCAAAAGCTTGTGTGTGTGTGTGTGTGTGTGTGTGTGTGTGTGTGTGTGTGTGTGTGTGTGTGTGTGTGTGTGTGTGTGTGTGTGTGTGTGTGTGTGTGTGTGTGTGTGTGTTGTGTGTGTGTGTGCAATCTAGCAACCGGGGGGAAATGATCAAAGCTGTCTTCTTTATGCACTTGCCGATTTCTTTTCCTCCCCGTTTCAGTAGAACGCTGGTTTTAAGTTACGTTGGCCTTTGTTTTCAGCAGTATTCGGTTTTAAGATACGTGCTACGACACTTTGCCAGAAAAGCCACCTGGCTGTCGCTTTACGTTCTGGAATCCCAGTCTTTAGTGGTGCTCCGTTCGGAGCCACAACAGATTGGGATAGTATTTCACAGTCACCTGCCTACTTTTGTTCCGCTATCCTAGCCTTGTATGCACCAGTGAAGGTTGGGGGAGAAAAAAAAAGAGGTCAACATACCTTTCCAAACAATCATTCATCGCTCTTTGGCGCCTTGTGTCATCTGGAGTCTGATAACCCCCCCCCCCCCCCCCCCCCCCCCCCCCCCCCCCCCACCCCTCAAAACTCGCTATGGACATTTTTGCAGCTTCACCAAAAGAAATGTGAACATATTTTAAGTGCTACACATCTGATAAAGAAAGAAAAAAGGGTCACAGTGTACGTTCCTTTCACAGTAGGATACAATTTGAACTAATGCATGCTGTGTAGTGTGCACTTGCGAACTAACCCCTCTCCCCCATATGTGTGTGTGTGTGTGTGTGTGTGTGTGTGTGTGGTTTGTGTGGTGTGTGTGTGTGTGTTTGTGTGTGGTGTGTGTGTGTGTGTGTGTGTGTGTGTGTGTGTGTGTGTGTGTAGGAGAGAGAGAGGGAGAGAGAGAGAGAGAGAGACTTCCCGTCTTTTTAACCGTATCTTTATCAAACTTTGAGGAGTATATATCATACAAACCATCGCTGGATATCCACAAGTGGACCTTGTTTTATCGGGCAAGAAAGACGCTGGATTTACCCGCTGGAGTTTGGGATCAGCCAAAAGTTCGATCTCAGAGCGTGGAGTCCATCACAGTTCGCATTGTGGCAGTAGCTGACGGTTGCAAGTACTGTAGTAGAAGGTGGGGATCATCTCAAGGCTCACAGTTGCCACGCCGGGGGAGAAACCAGACAGCCGACAACCGTTACAGACTGGTGGGCCTGCTGGGAGTTTCAGCTGGTCATTGGCACTGTTAGGTCAGTGCTGAAGCATTGCCTGGAGCCCTGTGTTCTCTCTTCTCTACAGATGTCCGTGATTTTCCCCTGGGAAAGAAAATTCACTGTCCCCCCACCCCCCCCCCCACCCCCGGCCCCTGTACCCCCCGACCTCCGGGTTACTTACTCCCATTGCCTCCAGTCTTCAGTGTCCTAGCTGTCATGTAACAGAGTAAAGCCATCAATAGCTTGTGTGCGACGAGGGCTCTCGTCTGTCGGTGGGTGATAAGCGAGTTGGACACCCGGTGTGTGTGACACTGTCAGTCAGTCTGTCAATGGTCTGTGTTCTGAGTTGTATACCTGTCTGTCTGTCTGTCTGTCTGTCTGTCTCTCTCTCTCTCTCTCTGAGGAGTAGGACGGGGATGGAGAAAAAGGAATGTAGGGGTGGAGGGTTCACAAACGTGCGGACATGAGTGAATGCACATGTGTATGGGTGTGTGTGTGTGTGCAGAGAGAGAGAGAGAGAGAGAGAGAGAGAGAGAGAGAGAGAGAGAGAGAGAGAGAATGCGAATGCGAATGCGAATGCGAATGAATGCGAATGTTTTATTCAGTTTTAAGGCCACTGCCCCATACTGAAGGGGTATTCATACATGCATCATACAACATTCCTAATACATAACACAACGAAATCATGAAAAAATGTAGATATATTACAAAACGCAGAGTACATTAAGCCATTACTGTACGAATTCTCTTATTTGCTTCGTAAATATACATAGCTAAATTCCTAAGTGTGTTCTCATTCCTTGTTGACAGCAAGAGAATTAGCCTGAAATTGCATGGTTCAGTGTGATATTTGGGTTGAATAAATTTTATTCTAAAGATCGCTCAGAGCAGGACAGCAAAACAAAAAAATGTATTTCATCTTCTCTTGCTTCGTTACAAAGTCGACACATCAGTTCATGTTCAACTACATTTCTATACCTGAGGCGATGGCATGCGATATCAGACACGCCAAATCTAAATTTTGTCAGTGCACATTTGATAAATCTATTCATTTTTATCCCAATGTAAGGTTCTAAGCTATGTGTCGATTTAAAAGAGTTTATACTGAGCAAATCTATCACTATTATACATATGGTCATGCCAGTCCTGCCACCTGCAATCTATAATCCTCTGTTTAAAACAATTCAAAAATTCTGATATATTTTCTACACCTTGGTTATCCCAAACAAAACCATATCCATATGAATTCAAACACTGTCGAACATGGGAGGCCCATGTTCTTTTACCATTATCATCTAAACTCAACAGCACCCTGTAACCTTTAAAGGGTATCCTATCGTCATTCATTCTCGTTAACTTGAGCCAATATTTTATGCATTTCAAATAGGAATTAATAAATTGGATATCGTCCAAGTTCACCATAAACCAGATCATTGGGCGTTCTACTGTCTACATTCAAAAGCGTTTCATCGCATACAGGTGAACTTTTTCAGTTAAGGCACCTTTGTCAAAAGCCCATACTTCTGCACCATATTGTAAAATAGGCTGTACCTGTGAATCAAACAATTTTGTAAAAACACTGAACGAGTTACACTCCAACTTGTACAAAACATGAAGAATACTATTGACTGCCTTTTTTTTGGCTCTATTGACTATATCTTGACAAGCAAAACCAAAACTAAGTTTCGTTGTAAAATAAATACCAAGGTATTTGTAAGCATTAATCACATGTATTTTCTCACCTCCATAGGTCCATTTTTCAGTGCGGGCTAAATATCCTCCTTTACGAAATACAACGATATGGTCTTATTCATATTAACATTTAGTTCTAGTCTGCCTGCTGCAGAATACAAATTATTTAGTTGTCTCTGGAGACCAACCACTGATACTGAAATTAGAATAATATCATCGGCAAAAAGCAACATAACAAACTCCAAAAGATCAAAAGTTACTCCATGACGGCCATTTTCAATTATTTCTAAGGCTAACTCATTAATAAATAAGGAAAATAAAATCGGACTACAAACATCTCCTTGTTTAACCCCACTTGTGCACTTGATGAATTCCGATAATTTTTGCGCCTGATCGTATTTTTGCTTTTACCTCACAATACATACTCTTTATTGTACTGTACAACTTACCCCTGATTCCATTTTTTAACAAAACAGGCCATAACAATTTTCGAGAAATGAAATCAAAAGCCTTTTCAAAATCCACAAAGCAACATATAACTTCTGATTCTTTACGAGTTGTTTCTGAACAGCAGCAAGCAGGGTGAATATGTGATCAATTGTAGAATAACCTCTTTTAAACCCCGCCTGATGCTCTCCAGTTATATTGTTCTGAATTACCCATTCATGTCAATCTACTATTAATAACCGAGCTGTAAAGTTTGCTACAAATATTGCTTAATGAAATACCTCTATAATTATTTACATTGTTAACATCACCCTTCTTGAACAAGGGTAAAATTATAGATTCTTTCCAGCTGTCAGGGTAAGCGCCACTATCAAAGAGGAAGTTAAACAACTTCACTAAGAAATTCAAGACATACTCGCCAGAATATTTAAAAAATTCGCCAATCAAACTATCAGGGCCAGCAGATTTTCCATTTTTCAGGTTTCTGATTGCGAGCAATACTTCTTCTCGAGATATTGCTCTTTCGTACGGAAATTCCTCCTCATTTTCGTGAACTAAGGTCTCTGTAATATTTTTTTTCTTCATTTTTCTCCAACAAGCTTCTAAAATGTTCGAACCATTCAATTACAGAAATATTGTTTGACGGTTGAAATCTTCTCCTTGCAATCTTGTGTACAGTTTCCCAAAATTCCTGTTGACTCTTCACAGAATTAATCAATACATTTAGCAATGAATCGTTGTGTTCTTTCTTTTTTCCTTTTATTGAGATTTTTATATTCACGTCTTGCAACACAGAACGCGACACGATCACCTTTATCCAAAGTTTTACAAAAAGTCTCCACAGACTAAGCATTATACGTTTTGATATTTTATAGTCCTTATCATACCAACTATCATCACTAGGAATACTTTTATTTAAAACTGCCTTTTTCTTCATAAATTCAGCTTGATCTTTCATGATCATCTCAAAATTGCGTATTGCTTCATTTACATCACTATGTATAAGGCCTTCTGCTATTGTCATCTTCTCTTTAACATCTTGAGAGCACATGGAACGATTGAATACCAGTGCATAATCCTTGTTCCAGAAATATTAACAATAAATTGTTTACTTTGATCACTCGAATCATTTGTTGTACAGTTCTCTTCCTTTTGTTTGGCAATACGTAATACAAGGGGCATGTGATCCGATTCAAATCTTTCCACACAACAGTAAGAGTTAACTGTTCACAAAGAAGCTCAAAACCGTTTCTTGACAACAAAAAATAGTCATTTACACTGCATCCTACATCAGAAATATGTAAAACGACCTTCAAGGTCGCCACTGCACATTCCATTTAAAATGTAAAGTCCCAAAACAGTGCACATATCCAAAAATTTCTTTCCATATGCATTTAAGATTTTGTCTTGAGAAGTTCGTTTTATACAGTTATCATTCTTATTATGAACAACATGTAATTAATTCAAGCTCATCTAAAAGTATAGGGAAATTGTCAGACGTTAGAGAGAGAGAGAGAGAGAGAGAGAGAGAGAGAGAGAGAGAGAGAGAGAGAGAGAGAGAGAGATGTTTTCATGTTCTGAACAGGGAAAACTGTGTACGTTTGTAGACTGACAAATCCATGCTACTAAATTTGTATTATACCACGTTTCATTGAGAGTATCATATGTGTGGTTGCACTGCATAATAAATGTACGATATTGTAGTCTTCTACAATACAGACGTTAGAGAGAGAGACGTTAGACGTCAGACGTTAGAGAGAGAGAGAGAGAGAGAGAGAGAGAGAGAGAGAGAGAGAGAGAGAGAGAGAGAGAGAGAGAGAGTTTTCATGTTCTGAAACAGGGAAAACTGTGTACGTTTGTAGACTGACAAATCCATGCTACTAAATTTGTATTATACCACGTTTCATTGAGAGTATCATATGTGTGGTTGCACTGCATATAAATGTACGATATTGTAGTCTTCTTTCTCCGCACTGAAAAACATACGTCAGTATATCATGTGAGTTTCTTGTTGTTGTTGTTGTTTTTTTCTCATGATATAACTACACCGTACTTTATTGTGTAGGATTACATCATGTTTCAGTACGTTGACATTGTATTTATCATTGACATGTACTGTGTTAGGTTATACTGTATCCTATTATGATGCAGCGGCGGAGTATCCAGTTTCATCACACTACGTTCATTTCTTCACTGCTGAATCACTCAATAATCGATACATCAGAGCCACAATCATGTACTTCTGAACTGAATGTAATTCAGGGACACGTGGTTGTGGCTCAGTATGTTTTGGTTTTATTCGCGATCTTCACAGAGATCAAACCCTCTCTCTGGTTTGAACCTCATTAGGACAACCACATGTTCCCCACACGGGCCCACCACTGTGTGCTCGATTCTGTGGCAGAGTTTAGAGTTTTGCGGAAAAAAAGAGTGCATCGAGAACCGAGCGAGAACTATGATTGTCAGATTGAGCACGTGCAGAGATGCGAGTCAGAATGCTGGGCAGTTATTGCTTGGTCAGAACTTTCACTGTTACACGCGCACGCCTGAATGTTGGTTTGTTTGCTATTGGATGCTTTCGTACGAACTTTGGGAGAAGGGAGAGGGGGCAGCTTTGAAATGAACTTTTGTACTCTCTCTCTCTCTCTCTCTCTCTCTCTCTCTCTCTCTCTCTCATTAAACCAAAATTTCGAAAAATGCTATTGGATGCTTTCGTACGAACTTTGGGAGAAGGGAGAGGGGCAGCTTTGAAATGAACTTTTGTGCTCTCTCTCTCTCTCTCTCTCTCTCTCTCTCTCTCTCTCTCTCTCTCTCTCTCTCTCTCTCTCTCTCTCTCTCTCATTATTAAACCAAAATTTCGAAAAATATTCTATCTTGTCATGTTATAAAGAGTGAGAAATAAAATCTGGATCCGTCCTAGATTCAGATCCCACCAAAACTCAATGTGAAACTCAATGGGCCATCGTCGTTTTTTTTTTTTTTTTTTCAAGTTTTGTTAAAAGTGGTTCTGTTTGTGCCCCCCCTCCCCTCCCTCTCCCCTTCCCGTTAATCTTGCTGACACATGAAGAGACAAACTTACAGACGAAGGTAAGGACTTGACCTCTTTTGTTAAGTATGGAGAATAAAAGGAAAAAGAAAAAAAAGAAAGAAACAGCCACGGCTTATCATAACGATAAGAATACCAAGTGAAAGCTCACAGTAAGGCCCCAATAAGTCCCTCAAGCCTGCCCGCCCCCTTCTTCCTCGCCCGTCCCCCTTCTCATTTGCAGACCCTCTCCTTTCCCTCTTCGTCCCAGACAATAGGCTAAAATGCTGGGTACCAAGTTATCGGCTCAGCATCCAAGGCCCTTCACAACATGTGCATGACACAGGCACTGCGTCTCAGTCGCGAGGAAAAGTAACAAAAATGGACGAATCGTGCTGCCTGATGTATTCATATTCATAAATAAGAAGGACAGAAATTAAAAACAAAGTTTAAAACAATCTATTATCCAATTCAGCTCCTTTTAGTTGAAAATCCACTTCATCTTCGGTGCAAACAACATGAATGTTGTCTGAAAAGGCGAAAGGTCAAAAAGGAGATATTTTTTCGGATAATTTTCAACCATTATCTTTGGACCCATGTACCAAAATAGTTTCATTGTTTGACTGGTCGACACAAGTGCTGCCATATCCAGTTGTGGAGCAATGACAAGAATCTCAAAAGACATGCGCAGAATGCCGGAAACCGAAAGCAATTGTCGCAACCCTCTGTTTTCGTTCTCATAGTATACTAAAGACCTGAGACTTGTCATCTTTCTTTTGACTTGTTATGTTGAATGAAATGACTGTTTTGAGATGACTATAGCAGTTTTCTTCAAAGTATTTAACTGGAGCCAGCCTGCGCATGAACTATCATCTATGCAACATGTTCAGCAAAATTTGATTTGAATATAAGTGTTTTCACACGGCGATTATTGCTGAGTTTACGTGAACATGAGTGTTTTAATGGGTAGTGACTGACTTCATGTCAACATAAGTGTTTTCACTCAGTGGTAATGTCTGGGTTTTTTTTTTTTTCAATACGAGCATAAGTGTTTTCACAGTGATAACGACTCATTTGAACATGTTTTCACACAGTGATTGTAACTGTGTTCACGTCAACGTGCGTGTGTTAACACAGTGATGAGAACTGATTTTACGCCAAGACGAGTGTTTTTACGGTGTGATAGTGGCGGATTTCAGTAAACATGTATGCCTTTACCGTAATAATGTGACTTATTTCTCGTAAACATGAGTGTTTTTATTATGGTTACGAATGATTTAATGCGAATATGAATGTCTTCACGCAGTGATGATGAGTGATTTGATGTG
The DNA here is from genome assembly GCA_016801955.1 of Conus betulinus. Taxonomy (NCBI): domain Eukaryota; kingdom Metazoa; phylum Mollusca; class Gastropoda; order Neogastropoda; family Conidae; genus Conus; species Conus betulinus. The sequence continues at coordinate 104,484 of JADBJO010004160.1, read as the reverse complement.
AACATGATTGTTCTCACACAAAGATGACTGATTTCAAATGAACATGAGTGTTTTTACACAATGATAATGACTGATTTCGCATGAACACGAGTGTTTTCACACAATGATAATGACCATTTCAAGTTAACATGGGAGTTCATGCAGCGATAATGACTGATTTCACATGACCATGAATGTTTTTACACAATGATAATGACTGATTTCAAATGAACACGGGTGTTTTCACACAATGATAATGACTATTTCACGTTAACATGAGAGTTCATTCAGCGATAATGACTGATTTGGCATGAATACGAGTGTTTTCACACAATGATGATAACTATTTCACGTTAACATGAGAGTTCATGCAGCGATAATGACTGATTTCACATGACCGTGAGTGTTTTTACACAATGATAATGACTGATTTCACATGACCATGAGTGTTTTCACACAATGATAATGACTGATTTCGCATGAACACGGATGTTTTCACACAATGATAAATGACTGATTTCACGTTAACATGAGAGTTCATACAGTGATAACGACTAATTTCACACGAACATGGGTGTTTTCACACAATGATAATGACTATTTCACTTCAATATGAAAGTTCATGCGGCGAGAATGAGTAATTTCACATGAACATGAGTGTTTTCACCCAGTGACAATGACTGATTTCACGATAACACGAGAGTGCATACAGTAATAATATATGACTGATTTAACTTTTTTTTCAAGTAGTGATTGCTGTTTTCACCTGAACAAAGTCTGTTTTCACCTGAACAAAGTCTGCTGCGGGCTGCTAAAGCCAGTGAACTCTAGCACAGGCAGGAACTGGATTGAAGGTGAGCTGAACGTGACTGATCCGGGGTTTGAACCACTCCAACAATCCTCCACACCCCACAAGTAACGGAGAAGCGGCCATGGCTAATCGACTGACAATCTGCAGGGAACTGAGGGAGGGGGGGTTTTCCGAGGCACGCACGCGGCAGACGGATTTAATACAAACGTGCGTCGTGCCCACACATACACAGGAGAAGCGCTTCCAGACGGTCGGAAAACCTGCTACCGCTTTGCCCCTTCAGTGTGGTTATGATGGATGATCGCCTGACATGGCTGTTGCGAGAATGGGGCACAGTCAGGAACATAGTGTGAATTTAATTAGTCCTCCTCCTCCTCCTCCTCTCTCTCTCTCTCTCTCTCTCTCTCTCTCTCTCTCTCTCTTGTCTTCTATTCTTCTTTTTTAAATTTTTTTTTTTTTTACTCTGCCCGTGCCATATTTCTTGCCTACAGGTCTTGCAAGGTAGCAGAGGACATTTTTTTCACAGTCAGTATTAAAATTACATATACACTGACGTAACCACGGAAATCTCACGTCAGTAGAAAGTTTCTGACCGGAAGAAGAGGCTAAAAAAAAAAAAAAAAAAAAAAAAATCGCTAAAACATGAGCATCAAACCGAATGCGATGTGCATATCAGATCAAGGTTGCTCGTTTTGTCAAGATATAGATGTAAAATTTCTGTCCACTACACGTTCTTCAGATCTACACCTCACATTTCACAAGATGGCATTACAGCTAATAGCATTCTGTCAGTCATTGGCACATTCTTGTCATATGTAGTGCCCACGAACAGAATTGGTAAACAGTTCTAACCTTACGTAGCTTTGCACATTCAATCAACTCATAGTAGTTCAAGCATTCTATTTAAGGCTTACTATAGAGACATGTGTCAAGCCTGTCTTGAATGCTGTGAGGAATGGCACGGAGTCAAATGGTCAGAACGTGTGTCTGAGGAGCTGACGGTCATGAGTTCGAACTGCTCGTGAAGTCGGATTTTTCGGCTTGCAAAATCTTCTCTGTGCACCCAGCAGTAAGTGGGTACCTGATTCAGTTCAGGAAAAGTTAAAGGCGACGGAAGAAGAGGCCTGTATGCGCACCGCCTTCCAATATGCTGAGCCCTAGACACGATGAATCTATGACAGTTCACTGCCTGTG
>JADBJO010004160.1:82500-92500 GCA_016801955.1 Conus betulinus | reverse complement strand
TTATAACCCTTTTAAGTCTCGATCGCCGTTTCATAGGGCTCGCAGTCGCCCTTTCAACAAAAAAAAAAAGGTCCTTCGATGCATTGACACGCGCTTTAGTATTCCACACCCAGCGTTTTATGGCCCTGGGAAGGCGTGGTGAATGGTGCCGGTCACTGTGAACACTTTGACCTTGTCGGCGGCAGTCCTGGCCCCTACCTTGCCATTCTCACCTCAACAACCATGCGCGCTCTGGCGTGGACGGGATTTGCCAATACCGCCTGTCGGCGGCGTTGAATTGACAGAGAGTGTTCAAAGGACATTCTGTGCTGCGACCTCTTCGGCTGTTCAATCGGTGTCGAAGTATGTGCGGTATTGGTTATGCGCGTCAATGGCTTGACTGGTTTTCAAACGAACCACAGCGGTGATTGTGGGCTGAACCTGATAAACTGCTGGTGATGGCTTGCTCCATGGCGCGCCATGCCTTAGCAGCTACTGAGCACACGTGAGTGCGAACAGGCACAAAACAAGAAGCAAGAAACAATTAAGTCTCATGTAACCTAGAGGACCCCGCGTATATACACAAGCGCAAACATACTGGACTTCAATGAGATCCTAGGCCAGACAGTTAGACTGGGCCATTCAGGAATGTCTTATTCACGCAGAAAAGTCCGGACACAAAATTTAAGCACAACATGTGCATCCATATGTATGTACGTCGGTTCACACACACACACACATGAAAAACCGTCATAATGGCAAATAGGATCTACAGAATGGACAGTATGTGTAGGCTACAGTCTGCATAGTGTGTACAGTTTAAATGTCTAGGCCACTGCAATACAGCAGAAAAGCTGCATTCTATAAACTGGAACGTGGAATGTATGTACAGCCTCACCTCAATCACACACACACACACACACACACACACACAAGCTGGCATGCTGGCATGTTATGTTAAAAATGGAACGTGGAATGCGTGTCTGATCTCGCTTTCCAGTACCCAGATCACAACAGAAAAGCTTGCGTCCTGTAAACCGGAATTAGAACAAAGGTGTAATGACTTTCCTGAACAAAGACAAATGAATTGGCCACACGGCAACAAATCAGTGGGCAACAGCGAGGAAAGAGAATAAAAGAACAGAGGAAATCACCAGACAGGCTTTCCTGAACAAAACACATGCTTGCGGGCCACAGAGCAACAAAACAGTGAACAAACAGTGAGGCAAGGGAATACAAGAACAGAGGAAATTATCAGACAGACTCTCCCGAACAAAAGCTTGCTAACAGGACACCAAGCAACAGAACAGTGAACAAACAGTGAGGTAAGACAATGAAGGCAAAGAGGACATTCTCGGGCCGACTTTCCAGAACAAAGGTAAGTCAATGGACTACACAGGCCTGTCAACATGCTTTTGTTCGGGTAAAGTCGGTCTGATAATTTCCTCTATTCCTTTATTTTCTTTCCTCACTGTCGTCCGTTCTAGGAAGGAAAGAGCGAAAGAAAAGTGGAAATGAGCATACAGACTTTTCAAAAAGGTGGGGGGGTACCATTCACACGGAAAGACTCCATAGTGTTATCACACATGTGGCAGATGGGGGTCAAAGTGGGAGCAAGGTAGCGGTAGGGGAGAAAAGACTATACACACATGCGCGTGCATGCGTACACACACACTCACCCTGTACACGAAAATGCGCGCGCAAGCGCGCACATACAAGCACAGATACACACTTGCATTAATCAAGTTGTTTAGTGCTTTAGCTCCCTCCATCCATCCCCTTTAACCCCCCCCCCCCCTCTCTCTCACGCGCGCTCGCACGCACACACACACACGCACGCACACACACACACACACACACACACACACACACACACACACACGTCTACAAGCGCGTTTACTGTGCGGGAGATCAGAAAATGTGTTTGTAGTTTGTTGCTGCCTTTCTATCGTGAGCACAACAGGAACCACGTAGCTGCAACTTTGCTGAGTGTGTGAGTGAGTGTTGCGGCTAGTGTCCACGATACTTAGAGGCGACTTCGTCGACTGATCGATCGAGTCATATATCGATCAGCTGATCAATCAACTGATTTTGCTCTCGGCAAAATGGAGCAGGTTTTGTCATCATCCTTCACTTCCTTCACCCTCTGTTCATAGGGTTACAGTATTGACCATGCAAACTCTGATCGATGTGTGACTCCTCGACGTAGGCTGTTCTTCACACCTAAAGCGGTCTCAGGGTAATGTTTTCCACAGTGTAAATCGGTGTATGTTCCTCAGTGTAAAGCAGTCTGCTGTGTTCCTCAGTGTAAAGCGGTCTGATGTGTTCCTCATGAAAAGCGGTCTGTTGTGTTCCTCAGTGTAAAGCGGTCTGATGTGTGTTCCTGATTGTAAAGCAGCCTGCTGTGTTCCTCATTGTAAAGCGGTCGGCTGTGTTCCTCATTGTAAAGCGGTCTGCTGTGTTCCTCATTGTAAAGCGGTCTGCTGTGTTCCTCATTGTAAAGCGGTCTGCTGTGTTCCTCATTGTAAAGCGGTCTGCTGTGTTCCTAATTGTAAAGTGGTCTGATGTTTCCTCTCATTGTAAAGTGGTCTGATGTTTCCTCATTGTAAAGTGGTCTGATGTGTTCCTCATTGTAAAGCGGTCTGATGTTTCCTCATTGTAAAGCGGTCTGATGTGTTACTCATTGTTAGGCGGTCTAATGTGTTACTCATCATAAAGGGGTCTGTGTTCCTCATTGTAAAGTGGTCTGATGTGTTCCTCATTGTAAAGCATTCTGATGTGTTTATCTGATGTGTCCTCCTTGTAAAGCAGTCTGACGTTTTCCTCTTTGTAAAGCAGTCTTATGTCTTCCTCATCATAAAGAAGCCTGATGTGTTTAATGTTCCTCGATATAAAGTGGTCTGATGTGTTCCTCATCATAAAGCGGTCTGATGTAGTCAATGTTCCTTAATATAAAGGAGTCTGATGTGTTCCTCTTGTAAAGTGGTCTGATGTGTTCCTCATTGTAAACAAGTCTGTTGTGTTTAATGTTCCTCAAAATAAAGTGGTTTGATGTGTTCCTCATTGTAAACAAGTCTGATGTGTTTAATGTTCCTCAAAATAAAGTGGTCTGATGTGTTCCTCATGTGTAAAACAAGTCTGATGTGTTTAATGTTCCTCAAAATAAAGTGGTCTGATGTCTTCCTCATTATGAAGCAGTCTGATGTGTTTTAATGTTCCTCAATATAAAGTGGTCTGATGTATTCCTCTTGTAAAGTGGTCTGATGTGTTCCTCATTGTAAAGCAGCCTGATGTGTTCAATGTTCCTCAATACAAAAGTGCTCTGATGTGTTCCTGTTCCTCATTGTAAAGCAGTCTGACGTTTTCCTGTGTGTAAAGCAGTCTTATGTTTTCCACATTGTCATGCGCCAAGCGTGACCTTCTTTTCTACCCCTTTTGAGGAGATTTTGTCCCTATTACTTTTGCCCTACATGCCCATTTTTCAGGAGGTACCAAATCTTGGGGCAATGACCGCTCGACTGATTTCGGGCAGTCACTTGCCATTTCCCCCCAGCCCTCGCTGTGCACTGTCTTTGCACGTGCGTTCCGTTCATTTTCATTCACTCAGTCTTCTCACTCGCCTACGTTACTGTTTGAAGGTGGGCAAAAATTAGGTTTTTGGTGAGGTTTGACACTCTGGAAATGGGGGGGGGGGGGGGGGGGGGGGGGGGGGGGGGGGGGGGGGGGGGGGGGATCCGTGAGTCATGAGTCATTTTTTCTTTTCATGGATCATTTTGTTTGAGAGGGCTTCGTCCCTGTGTTTTAGATTATTAACAGGAGTGGGCAGTCAGCCCACTGGAGCAAGATTCGTCGTCTTGTTGGAAGTTATTTATCATCACCATCCTTTTGTTTTCACCCCCACATCATCTTTTCATCTGGAGGGCCAAAGGAAGAAGAAAGAGGAAGACCTTGAGAAGAAGGCAGAAGAAGAAAGACCTTGAGAAGAAGACGGGGGAGGACCTTGGAAAGGAAGACTGGAGAGGGATAGAGGACAGGGGGGGGGGGGGGGGGGGTCAGACTGGGGGCGACATCTTCCTGGGGGGGTCTACAAGCCCTTTTCCTCTTCCCAGACGTGGTGACCCACGTCCCTCGTCCTCCTTTGGCACGAATGGTTTTGGTGAGTATTGAGATTTAAATTAATATTTGGTGGTACGTTGGTCACATTGAAGATATTTTTGGTCAAAATTTCGGCATTCATTTCTTTTGATTCGACTCTGGGGGTTCGTTTGCCAGGCAGTCACAGCCTGTTTAGTGGAATCCTACTTACTGCAAGTTGTAATTTATATATCTCAGGAACTGTTTCCTTTCGTTCCCCTTTTTTCTCTCTCTCCCCCCTTTTGGTGTCGACTAGGGTATCACATTTTGGGCTGAAATCGTTATATTTTGTTTTCATTATCGTGTGTTCCTCCTTGTAAAGCGGTCTGATGTGGTTCTCATTGTAAAGCGTTCTGATGTGTTCCTCGTTGTAAAGTGGTCTGATGTGTTACTAACCCTTAAGCTAATTGTAAAGAGGTTTGATGTATTCCTCACTGGAAAAAAAAAAAAACAAGTTAGGACACTTTGAACATTTTTTTGGAAGGAAGTTACTTTTGAAGCAAAGGGGAGGTCGGGCTGAATTTACTCCCCGCGAGAGGGTAGGGAGGGGTGGGGGGGGGGGGGGGGGGGGGGGGGGGGTGGGGGGAGTTAAGGGCACGTGTCCTTGTTCATCCGCCAAGGGGTGATTTTGGCTAGTTAGTGACAATCGGTGCTGTTACACCGGCACAAATATTGCCAACACTCCTCCGTCGAACAAAAAAAACTTTCAGCTCAGAGCGTAACACACATCAATCTCCAAAATCCCTCGAAGCCGGAGTGTGGCTGCCACACGGCGGCGGGTAATGAAAAAACGGTCACACACGTAACGTTCTCATCCCTAGCTGATGCATTCGTAGCATAGTGTTCAAGTGCTTCAGCTGTTCGGATGATCCTTGGAGTCTCTTAGCAGGGTACAACAACAACAACTGGCACTCGTTTTAGCGTTCAATATCTTTAATTCATGCCATTCTGAACGTCTAGTGAAACACACACACACACACACACACACACACACACACACACACACACACACACACACAGAGAGTTTACACCTTTCAGGCTGTAGTCCCTCACGGGTGTGTGGACAAAACACTAGCTGGCACACACTGAAGAGAAGAAATCATGAACAACAGAAAATTCAAAACAAGCACGGGCCAACGTAAACAAAAAACAGGTGTCTGAAGGGTGTTGGATAATGTTCTATCAATTTAATGGAAAAATCTCACATCATTAGAACAGGAGAGAGAGAGAGAGAGAGAGAGAGAGAGAGAGAGAGAGAGAGAGAGAGAGAGAGAGAGACAAACAGACAGACAGACAGACAGAGAAGGGGGGGGGGGGGGGGGGGGGGATAGGCAGCAGAAACAAAGAGCGCAGCTGACTCATTCCCTTCCCTTCCCCCCCCCCCCTTTTTTTTTGTGGCTAAAAAAACGGCCTTTTTCGCCGGCGTTTTATAGTTCAAGGCCACGCGCGCGAGTGTAAGCCTACACATATCTTTACACCTCTGTGTGTGTGTGTGTGTGTGGGTGTGTGTGCGTGCGTGCGTGCGTGTGTGTGTGTGTGTGTGTGTGTTCGTTATGTGGCCTACATAGACCTTTCCTAAAACCGCATAGTTTACTTATTGCGTTTGTGCCTTCACTTTCTTTCCACAGAAAACGATAATCGTGGGAGTCACATTCGTGGCGGTAATAAAACTTCATAACATTCGCCCAGAATAAACACAAACACACGATAAAAAAAGAAATAAACGACGAAATGTGTTCGTTCAGGCCTTTCGCCAGATCGGCTTGTAGGTGAAAGCGTTTTACACAGATGCTCAAGTGTGTGTGTGTGTGTGTGTGTGTGTGTGTGTGTGTGTGTGTGTGCGTGCGTGCGTGCGTGCGTGCGTGCGTGCGTGTGTGTGTGTGTGTGTGTGTGTGTGTGTGTGTGTGTGTGTGTGTGTGTGTGTGTGTGTGTGTGCGTGCGTGTGTGTGTGTGTGCGCGCGCGCGCGTATGCATGTGTTTCGTGCGCGCGCGAGCGTGTGTGTGCGAGTGTGTGCGTGCGTATGTGTATGTGTGTGTGCGCGCGCCGGTGCGCGCGCGCGCGTGTGTGTGCGTGCGCGCACGCGAGAGAGAGAGAGAGAGAGAGAGAGAGAGAGAGAGAGAGAGAGAGAGAGTGTGTGTGTGTGTGTGTGCGTGCGTGTGTGTGGTGTGTGCGCGCGCGCGCGTATGCATGTGTTCGTGCGCGCGAGCGTGTGTGTGCGAGTGTGTGCGTGCGTATGTGTATGTGTGTGTGCGCGCGCCGGTGCGCGCGCGCGCGTGTGTGTGCGTGCGCGCACGCGAGAGAGAGAGAGAGAGAGAGAGAGAGAGTGAGAGAGAGAGAGAGAGAGAGAGAGTGTGTGTGTGTGTGTGTGTGCGCGCGCGCGCGCGCGCGCGTGTGTTCGGGTGTGTTTTGTTGTGTGTGTTTGGAAAGTGACAAACATTTCATCAATGGATCGTCTCTTCCTGTGTACGCACGTGTATACCCATGTGCTATGCAATGTTGGGTGCTTGTATCACCAACACTTAGAACGCAGCGTCTCTAAACTTGGCATTTTATCCCTGAAAATTTCGAGAGGAGCCTCTACTTTTTTACAGCTACCTGAAAAGCTTTTTAAATTCACGTTTTGTGAAAAAATCGGTTGTCATATGGTTCTAAGTTTAAAACAAGGTGTTAAGTTATGCTTACTTGCTAAAAATCGAGAGTGAGTTTTTCGACAAGAATGTCTTTTTCAGACCTTACCAACAACAAACATGTAAAAAATGCACAAAATAATACTCCCCTCATGATCTTCAGCATAAGAATTAAGGTCACTTTACACCATGTTTTGCAATTTCATTTGTATTTTGCCGCGGTGTTTCATTCATCTTATTTTGACAGAACATTTAATCTCTCTCTCTCTCTCTCTCTCTCTCTCTCTCTCTCTCTCTCTCACACACACACACACACACACACACACACACACACACACACACACACACTTCTCTCTAACTCTCTCTCTCACACACACACAGGCACAAACACAGAAACAGACACACACGCACGCACACCAGCAGTCTAACACCGAACAACGCCAGAGACTCTTTATCCAAGGAGAAGAGAACCTATATCTATTTATCACAGAGAAGAGAACCTATATCTATTTATCTGAGAAAACACAACAGCATGAAAAAAAAAAAGCAGCAGCAGCTGAAAAAAAAAAGAAAAGAAAAGAACCGATTCTATTAGGTTTCAAACCATTAAACACCTTCGGCTTCAAACTTCACGTTCAACACTACGAATCCAAATGGCTACGGCTGGGCCCGTATCTTTGTTGAGACTGATCCAATTCTATTCGAATTCCACATGTCTCGGTGGAATCAAGCTATTGAGTCACAACCACAGCCGGAGAACTAGGCATTTCATTGACACAGCTACGTCATTTGGGGAGCTGCAGTCGGTCTTACACAAGTCTGTGCCATTTGCAAGTCAGCCGAATGTCTAATTTGATATCATGCATTCGTTTAGCCTAGTATGAGACTGCCTGGGGGTGTCGCTATAACTGGCTTTGCTGAATTGTCTTTATCTAAGTTGTGTATGCGTGAAGAAAGGACCGACAGTGTTAAAAATGACCGATAGCCTAAACGGAAAATCATTCTTTCACCAACTTTCAGGAATGGTCAAAAACCTCGATCTGGTAGGCCTAACTCCACCTCCATTGCTGGCTTCAACTGACTATTCAGAAAAAAAAAGTTGTGTGTGGACTATGAAAACTTGTTAGTTGGTGGCTTTTAAAGGGATTAATCTGAAGTTTATCACTATTCCCTAGGTACATTGACTGACGCATACACTGATGAAGCATAAATTTTTACGTAGACTAACATATAGGCCTGTTTGTTAAAATCTTTTTTTTTTCATGTCGACCTAATCATTGACATAAAGCGTTCATTATAATCATTCACTGAAATAAAGCGTTCAAAAACAAGGAAAACAACACACTGGCCTTTGGTTCGAACATCTATTTACCGTAGTTTTGTTACTCATATCCCCCCCCCCCCCCCCTCCCAACCACCCCGCCCCTAATTTCCGTTGTTTTTTTTTTTTTTTTTTTTTTGTGGTTGATGGCATGTTCATCTGATAATTTGACTTATACAGCGTCCTCCGCGATACGCGTATGTAGCCCATCGCGCGCGTGCGCGCACTAGCCACATGCACACATATACCCACGCTCGTATGCCGTCCGTTCCCTGCCAATATGTTAAAATTGCGGCGCTGCCAATAACCGTTTGAAGGGTTCTGTTGTGCCGCACAAAAGAATTGTACTTGCTGAGAAAACTCCAGGCGGGCCCTCCACCGCCTGGTTCCGCTAGAGGGCGGCATGCTGACAACACTCATCTGCGCGAGTGGCGCGCGCGCACCAACTGGAAGACACAGTTGGCGTCTGCGGCAACGGAGTTGATATGGCTGTGTGAGGTGGGTCTCTAACTTTCGTGCTTTTTTGAGGGTCGTAAACGTGATCATAGTCGCCCCAGGAATTATTGTTTTATAGTTTAGCTTCCAGTCAACAAGTTTTATTGAATTTATTTTTTGAAGGAAGTGCGTGTACGAAACTTTGCCTGAACTCTCGCGTTTCTTTGTCAAGTTTTGTGCCTGTGCGTGTTGCGTGGGAGCGGTGGAGGCCGGATCTTCCCTTCTGGCAGTTTTGACATCATGATCATGATAGATCTGGCACCACCGATGTTTCTTTCGAGGGGAGGTACGAGACAGGACGACAAGGATTTATCTTGCATTTCATATTCTAAGAAAAATATTGCGATCTGTGTTGGTACACTTAATTAATGTGAGACTGTTTTGTGTGAAACGGCAACTTTCATTTTGTATGCCGCCTATTTTCTCAATCAACATGCTACTGCTTGCTGTCACTTTCAGTGGTGATATACGTGTTGCCCAACTGAAAGGGTTACCCATTGTGCTTGTCACTGACTGAAAGATAACCATGTGAAAATGATAAATACAGGATCTGATGAAGTTTGTCGCTCATCAGCAAAGTTGCTGTTGGCCGAGCCACTCACGTTGGTGTGATGTAAGCCTGTGGCGTTCAGTTTCGGTGTGCAGCTGCGATAGCTGCTTTGAACAGCTGCAGCAGTGAACGAGTGCACGCGTCTCAAACGGGAAACGGGGCCTAGTTGAGAGTCATAACAGGAAGCTGTGTTGAGCGTACAAAGACAAGAGTTGGTGATGTGTAATCAGGAAGAAAGTAGGAATATGATTCACGTATATATGTAATTAGGTTAAAAAACATAAGCAGGAGAAAGATAATGGTGACTTATAAAACTTTTTAAAGTTTGTAGACCGATACATGGAGACACAGGAGTGTGCAAGCACACAGTGACAGACTCATACACTTACGGATGATGATGTAGTGATCATGAGTGAAATTAGATGAATTAGTCATACACTTAAAAGAAATGATATTTCCAAGCACGCACACACACACACACACACACACACACACACACACACACACACACACACACACACAACAAATATGCGCACATAGGCACTAAATGAGTGGAATCGGTTTAATGATAAAATTCACCTTTAAAGTTACACTGAGAACACGCACACACACACACACACACACACACACACACACACACACACACACACACACACTGAGTATACACTGAGTATATTCACTTATACTGTATATAGTTTAGTTTCTGATTGTCATTCCGATTGTCAGTTTCTCCTTTGAACCACTTGCAATACAAGTGAGACATAATAGTTTCTGATTGTCAGTTCCTTTGAACCACTTGCAATGCAAGTGAGACATAATTACAATACAGTGCACACAACCACACCAGTATAGTGCATAATATTACATGTGAAATGCATGAATGAAATATTACT
>JADBJO010004160.1:60000-77500 GCA_016801955.1 Conus betulinus | reverse complement strand
GTGTGTGTATTAGTGTGTGTGTGTGTGTGTGTATTAGTGTGTGTGTATTAGCGTGTGCATGTGTGTATATTAGCGTGTGTGTGTGCATGTGCGCAAGCGTGTGTGAGTGCTTGTATGCGTGTGCGTGCGCACACATACGTGTGTGTGTGTGTGTGTGTGTGTGTGTGTGTGTGTGTGTGTGTAAGTGTGTGTGTGCTGCGCTCATTTTCTAGACACACACACAGACACACACACACTCACACACACACACACACACACACACACACAGACACACACACACACACATGTCCACTCAAACAGTGTTGACTGTGATGTGTATGCTTGAATGTTGATGTGTCAGCCCTGCCAATATCTTAAACATATTCTGTAACAGTAGAACACTAATTAGCTGGATGAACTGATCATTGAATAAATAAGATAATGGCAATTTTGCTCTATCTGCTCATCTGTCTTAGAATATAGTGTATGCCAGAAGTGTTTGGCTGGCATACAAGTTTGATTGTGAACGTGTCTGCCTACTGGCTCCATCCATTCTTCCCAGCCTGTGCTTGTTCTAGACTCTCATATTGACTCCTTATAGGTCCGTCTTCCTAGTTTGACTCTCCTGCTTCAAATTTGAGTGTTCCTTCCTCCATCTCCCTTCCCTCCCCCATCTCCCTTTTCTTCCACACCCTCTTTCATCAGGCTTTTCCATGTCAGTTTACCCCCCCCCCCCCCCCCCCCCCAATTTCCCACTTGCTTCCTCTGAACCATGGCTCTGGCTGGCTGCCTCTTGCCATCTTTTCTCTCACGCTGTCACAGTTACTTCGTGTTTTGCCTGTTGTTTTAATGAATCTGGTGGTGGTGGTGGTGGTGTGTGCGTGCGTGCGTGCGTGCGTGTGTGTGTGTGCGTGCGCGTGCACGCATGTGTGTGTATGTATATGTGTGTGTGTGTGTGTGTGTGTGTGTGTGTGTGTGTGGGTGTGTGTGTGTGTGTATGTGTGTATGCATGTGTGGGCATGCTTGCATGCAAGTGAATAATAGATTGAATGACAAAAGTTAATTGAGCTGGCATGTTGAGAACCATGACTAGCTTTTGCTGCTGACAGGTTTTCAGTATTTACTACACTGTGTTCGATACTTGTCTTCCTTAACAATACAGTTGTTAAAATTTAAAAAACAAAGATGGATTCCGGGGGAGGGGGAAGAGCGAATGGCAAAGAGAGATGTCCGTTGGGAAGGGGCAGGGGGGATGGTCTAAACACGGAGACTACTGAACTGCAGAGAGGGATTGACAGATTTACAGCATTTAACATACATGTGGAGTCTATTGAAAGTGGGATCGTCTGTGCCAAACCTTTAATGAGCACAGGTTGTTGGATCTTGGACGCAGGCCAACACTAATACCAGTTGGACCTTACCTGGCATAACTTTCTAACACAATTCACAGTGTGTGTGTGTGTGTGTGTGTGTGTGTGTGTGTGTGTGTGTGTGTGTGTGTGTGTGTTTCGGTATCTTTAGAGGTATCTGTAATAGTTTCTTAGTATTAATAAATGCCTACATTTGCAATACAAATTTAGTTAGAATGGGTTTGTGGAACAAGGCAATGTTTAACACCTTGTCAGTCTCTTCTCAAGTCAAGCAGGGAATTTTACTGCAAAGAAAGAAGCCAGTGATAAGAGATCACTTTCAGAATGGGGCACGCGTAGGGGCCGCACACACACACACACACACACACGCACGTGCGTGCGCGTGCGCACGCACGCACAAGCACACACGCACGCGCACACACACACACACACACACACACACACACACACACACACACAGATGTGCACGTCCATATAAACAGGTGCACTGTCATACACACATATGATATATTCACAGAGACATGCACACATACATGTATGCAGGAGCATACTCATATAACTTTTAAGCCAACAGATCGCACACACATATACACATGCGCATGCACACTAGAATGCACGCATGCGCATGTACATGCACACACACACAAACACACACTCACACATGCATGCACACACACACACACACACACACACACTCTGCATTAACACACACAAGCACACACGCACAGCATATGCTGTTAACACACAGACGCGCGCACACACACACACACACACGGGTCTGTGTCCATCTTCCCAATTACAAACATACACAAACGTATTCTCACCACCACAAACACATGAAATGATAACGATGGCACAGACAACGTTAGGCAGGTACCCAAGGTCTGACCAGCGCGTTGGGCTAATGCATAGGTCAGATATCTACCAAGCTGTAGCCATAAGACCCTCTTCTTAAATTCTCTTATCTCAATCATTAATTCATTTATCCATCAGCTTTCAGTCTTACGTTGTGTTGTCCAGAAACTCCGCAGATGCGAGTAGCATGTATAGACTAGTCTGCATACAGTAATACCTCCTCATTGAAAGTGAAAGAGAGAGAGAGAGAGAGAGAGAGAGAGGGCACTGCCTATGCTTAATTGACAATAGACTGGTTTCAGTCACAATAGCCTGGTCACCCCCCCCCCCCCCCACAACAAACCCCCCCCCCCCCCCCACCCCACCCCCACCCCCCAACCCCCCCACCCCCACCCCCCCCCCCACCCCCCCCCACCCCCCCCCCCCCGTCACCCCCCCCCCCCAGTCCCCCACCCCCCCCCCCACCCCCCCCCCCACCCCCCACCCCCACCCCCCCCCCCCCCCCCCCCAACCCCCCCCCCCCACCCCCCCCACACCTCCACACCACCCCCCACCACCCCCCACCCCCCCCCCCCTAAACCCCCCACCCACCCCACCCCCCCCCCCCACACCCCCCCCCCCCCCACCCCCCACCCCCACACACACATCACCACACCCCCCCCCCCCCACACACATCCCCAACCCCCCCCCCCCCACCACCAACCCCCCCCCCCCCCCCCCAGTAACACCCCCCACCCCCCCCCCCCCCCCCCCCCCCCCCCCCCCCCCCCACACACACACCCCCCCCACCCCCACCCCCCCCCCCACCCCCCCACCCACCACCCACACCCACGCCACCCCCCCCACCCCCCCCCCCCCCCCCCACACACACACACACAGAAAGCTTTGTGTGAAATGATATTCTGTCGAGTCATACTTAACTCTAGTGCATTAATGTAGATGTCTGTGTGATGTTAATGAAATCTATGTTAGCCTTGAAAGCTGGTTAAGTAACGTGTTTCATTCATAAAATCTAACGGTTTGCTCTGGTGATCAACTCAAAACTGTACAAATGTCCATTATTGTTATTATTCACTATTGAGAATACTAATATGGCCTATCCTCATTAAAAGACCAAGCCCTAAGCATTTTAGTTTAGTTACCATCCATGCTCAAAGAAATGCCGACTGAAGTGCAGCCTTTTGATGCTGTATTTAGTCATTTCCTGTGTCACTCAGAACTTGAATATCAGCCACTCGGCTTTTACTCATTCTTTTGCTTTTTCACAGATGATGCATGCTGTATAATTAATTGCACAGTTTTTAACTCATTATTTCGATTTTTCACAGATTGATGTATACTGTATATGTATTTGGTAACCATACTAAGGGCCAAACTTACTCTTCCGAAAGTTGATGGAGGGAATTTACTTAGTTACAAGATGCTGTATGTGCATTCACACAAGCAGTTTTAAGTTTATAGTGTCAAGAGGAAAAAAAAGGGTCAAACTGACCTGAATGTGGTAGCTGATCCTTTTGGTGAGATTTTTATTCTGATGTTTCGGGCCCTAGGCCATTCTTTGTAGGGAGAAAAGTAAAAAATGAAGAAGAGAAGAGAGCCAAACCAAGTAAGAGACAAAACTAAAAACAGTGAGAAGTAATCAAGGAGAGACAAAAAGGAAAAGGCAAAGAAGAAAAAGGTAAGCATTATTTTCAAGGAGAGAGGGATGGTTGAACAGTTACTTTTACAAAAAGGGGAGGGGGGGGGGGGGGGGGTTGGTGGTGGTAAAAGAGAGGGGAAAGGAAGGAGGGTTGTGGTGAAAGGTATTACAGTGTGTGTGCTGGTGTGTGCGTGTGCGCGTGCGTGTGTGCATGTGTGTGTGTGTGTGTGTGTGTGTGTGTGTGTGTGTGTGTATATATAGAGAAAGAAAGAAAGAAAGAAAGGAGAGGAGAGAGAGAGGGGGGGGGGGGGGGATAGGGAGGGACAGGGATAGAGAGAAAAAGAGGGGGGAGGGAGGGAGAGGGGAGAGGAGAGAGGAGAGAGGGAGTTGGGGAGAGAGAGAGAGAGGGAGAAGAGAGAGAGAGAGAGAGAGAGAGAGAGGGAGAGAGAGAGTGTGTGTGTGTGTATCTGAAGGTGGGCAACAGGGGGACAGAAGCAGTGAAAAGAGAGAGGAGAAAGAGAGGAGATGGTCCAGGGCCACTAAGGGTCCATCACTCTGGTGTTGATGCCTGCAGGCTGGATGGTTCCCAAGTGTCAAGTAAACTTAAGTCTGAGGGAAAAAATTCTTTTATTCTGAAGTGGCCTAGCAGGGATTTGAACCAGCAATCCCAGGATCATCATGATTGTAAGTCTGGCATACTACCACAGTTGTCTTCCAAACCCTAGCACTAAAGTATTCTGGGTCCCAGCAGTGGCGTTTGAAGGTTATTAGGATTGGAGAAACCAAGAGGGTTGGAAGGTCAGGGAATGCTTAGGATCCATCTGGTCAAAGGGCCCACATTGTAAGGGACAGAAAGTATTGGCATATTTTGTTTTTCCAAATTTGTTAAAAACACGTCGGTAGTAAAATTTCATATATCACAGTCAGAGTATATTAAGTTGGTCACATATTGACTGAAACAGTTTTTCTTTCTAGATTTGATAATCAGAGAGCCAGTAAAGTTGCTCCTCCATTAGTTTTGACTGATGAACACTTCTATGTTTGTTTGCCAGTCTCAGTGATCATTTCTTCTGACAGTTTCAGACTTTGCCAGTTCCAGTAAATGTAGAGCTTTGACAACTGGTGGGATCTTCAATCAACAACTTTGTCAGTTTATGCATTGTGAAGTACTGTCAATGAGTCATGAATTGGAAGAATCAAGATCACAGCATAGAATGGCTTCAGGAAATTCTGGGGGCTGGCTATTTCGTACAAGAAGTTTTCCTGTCGGTTGTGGGAATGGAAGCTTTCTTGGAGAAATCTTACTTGAATGGTGTATCCAGATGTTTGGAAGTACTGATGTTGGTTCTTGGAAACAAAGTCCATATACATATGACTTTCACAACAGTTAATTAGTTTTCCTGATTTTGTTTTCTTCCAGTTTTGAGGATACTATCCTGCCCTCAGAGGTCTTTACTCGGACCATTATCACTGCACAGGATGCACACTATGTGTATACATGTCATCCATTACCATTGGCCAACAGTTACTATCCTCCTTAGGATGGTGATGGGATTTAATGTGTGCACAAGATGCTATGCTTGGGTTCACACACAGAACCTTGGTTAATAATTTCATTCAAAGTTCCAGGGAATGGGGTCAGATTCAGGGTTAACTCTGAGTCCCCCTTGAATCGAAACGGCCCCAGTAGAGATTTAAACCCACAACACCTGGATCACTAGAATTACAAGTCTGGTGTTCTACCGAGCTATTCCGGCGCTAACTTCTGTCATTGTGTAGGAAGGTGTGGCTGATAGAACACAGTTCATCCAATAGTTTTGGTGTCTTCAGAGAAAGCCTGAAAGACGTCATCAGTGCGCATTACCCAAAGGCTCCAGCGAGGGATACTTGTACAGCAAGATGCAGATTATTTTTAATTCTAAAGAACAAAATCAGTCAGCCCACAGTCGTCTACTAAGGTTTTCTGGTAAAGGCCGGTACTTTTTGCAGCACTGGTTGTTCCCCGCACTGACAACCCATCTTGTCCTAGTTTGTTTCGTCTTTCTTTCGTATTATTGAGATGAGCGATATTGTGGGGAATATTTTGGGGCCACCCGACCCCTCTCCCCACCACTTCCCTTAATTTTGGTAAAAAAAAAAAAAACTTTGGCAGTATTCACACGTTCGAAAAAAAAAATCGATTAATAGTGGGTTATGCTCCCTTACGAGGGTACGAGTGAAACAACCGACTTGTGTTTACCCCTCTCCGTCACCAGGCTCACCTGTTCCAACGCCAGTGCGTAGTCTACTTCTGATGAACGAGTCAGAGGGAGGGAAAGATCATACCACATCCCGCGCTATATTTGACCTTGGGCTCGCTGCCAGGGAAAAAAAATCCACAAAAACCATCACCGAAAGATACTCAGGGTGGGATCAACGGAAAGGTCATTGGGTATGACAAGAAGAAGAAAAGAAGAAGAAGAAGAGAGAGAGAGAGAGAGAGAGAGAGAGAGAGAGAGAGAGAGAGGTTTGGTGTGAGTACTACTCGTATGTAAGAAAAGGTTAGACATACTCAAAACAAAGCAAAAAACAAAACAAAACAAAATGGATGTCTTTGA
Source organism: Conus betulinus (assembly GCA_016801955.1). Taxonomy (NCBI): domain Eukaryota; kingdom Metazoa; phylum Mollusca; class Gastropoda; order Neogastropoda; family Conidae; genus Conus; species Conus betulinus. The sequence continues at coordinate 71,060 of JADBJO010004160.1, read as the reverse complement.
AACCTCTGTGGCCATCAGCAAAGAGATGACAACCCACGTTCCCCACTCCCATCGCCTAGACCTTTTTCTGGTAATGAGAAGTTAATCCTGCACCCCCCATATGCCCACTCTCACACCGCCCCTCCTGACCTGTTCAGAAACTCTGGTGATGCAGTTCATTCATTCATTTATTTTCACTGATTGATACAGTTCGTTCCTGAAGGATACACGTGCTGCTCCATCCAGCTTCTTTCTTATCGCACTTCCCCGCATTGAAGAACGTTTTGGTCAGACCACTTCCGTCAGTAAATGAGTCCCCCCTTCAAGTCGTTGTAACCGCCCCCCCCCCCCCCCCCCCCCTAAACCCCCCATCACATGCAACAGTTGTTTTTAGCTACTAAACACCACCATGATGAAATGTTCTCTCTCCCTCCTCCCCACATCTAGAACGAAGCAACGAAGCAATCTTTGCACGAGGGTTAGGTAGGTGCGTGCTGACAGGATGCATCTGTCCCGGTAACGACGGCGAGGGGGTTGGCTAGCTGTGCATGGCCTCCTTCATCCCACCCCCAACCACCTGCTGTATAGGTCCAGCACTGAGATGTCATGATTGAAGTGATGGTTCCTATGCGGAAATTCGCGCTTCACTGGTGAAGAATCCCGATCTCTTGTCATCTCGTTTTGTTTCTTGAGGCACCTCCCCACACGCGTTCCTGGGTCACGGTCAGTATTGTAGATCACTCACGGCTGATCCACTTGGTCAGTTTTATCTTCGGGCGCCTCCGAGGTGTAGTATGTTTCTGATGGTGGTATCCAGTTGGAGTGAACTGAAATTTCGTTTTTCTCAGTGATCTTCCACTTCAGCGCTTCTGATCAACAATGATTATGTGCGCTGGTGTGTGTGTGTGTGTGTGTGTGGGTGGGTGGGTGTGAGGTGGTCAGTTTCAGTTTTATTATGGCCCAACAAACTCTCACAGAACCTTTTCAATGCGAGAGAGAGAGAGAGAGAGAGAGAGAGAGAGAGAGAGAGAGAGAGAGAGAGAGAGAGAGAGAGAGAGAGAGAGTATACGACTGCAGGGGCGATTATTAGAGTTAACAATACTCGGCGAAGAGAAAGACAAAGACAGACGGGTGAAAACAAAGGGAGGAAAGAACAAAGGACAGCAAAACGGGTGTGTGTGTCGGCACGGCCCGTGTCAAAGAGCCTAGCTAAGACTGTGCCCCGGTCCAAAGGAACGCCTATTACAAGGCTTGGCGGTGACACAGAAGCTCTGGCGATCGACCTGTCAGGACAGGCCTCCAGAAAGAGAGGGAAAAGCCTGCATTATCAGGCTGGCCAACCGAGGTCTACACCCCCCCCCCCCCCCCACACACACACACGCTGTAAATTGGTCCTCTGTCAGTCGGTGTGTGGCTGCTTTGTTTATGTATTCCTCTTGGCTTTGTAAGAAGGCAGTGGTTTGGGTGGGACCGGTGTACATGTTAGTGACCTGGAAGAACTGAGATCGTTCAAAACCATGTTAGTAAATCCTGTCTCGTTGGTTGCTGCTCGGGCTATACTTTTGTACACAATGGGGAGGGGGGAAGGTATGACACTCTAACGGCCGTATACAGTAAGGTTTCTACACAGTGAGGAGAGGGAAGGTACGAAATGCAAACAGCCATGCACAGTATGTACGTATCCGTATACTGAAGTGACACATTCGCAGAGGAAGCGCAGGCGGAAGTGTACAAACGTCAGACAGAGAGAGAGAGAGAGAGAGAGAGAGAGAGAGAGAGAGAGCATTCGTTGCAACCCTCACGATCAATTGAAGGTTCCCCTTTCATCCCTCCCCACTCTTGTCTCGCCTAAGTTACTTCACATCTGTGCAGTTCTTGTGTAGTCAGCTGTGCACAATTAACACCCAACAACACGTGCTGTTTTCATTTCCGTATGTTGCGTATGTCGTGTCTCGACCTACTCGCATTCATGGCCCGTCCGTTTCTTTCAATGATGTGTGTGTGGGTGTGGGTGTGTGCGCGCGCGCGCGCGCGCGCGCGCACACTCACACACACACACACACACACACACACACACACACACACACACACACACACACACACAGAGGGAGAGATCTTTATACTTTTGTAGTGTGTATTGAATGTGCTGTCTTTTCTCCTTGTTGAATTGCAGATCTGTTGCCAGTGGCCTGTCCCTTCTATAGTAATATTGTTTGTGTTCAAGTTTATCTGTATGTACACAGGATGCAGAGTACATTTGGGGAGGGTTCATCTGGAGCTTGTGCCATTTTCTGCAAAGTATACGGAAATCAGTCTGCATCCCCTCCCTCACCAAATCGTTCTCCAGAAAAAGAGGCAGGGAACAAAAGTGTTTGCGTCGCGGGTTGCCTTTTCTGTAAATAATCCCTCCTCCATCCCCAGCAGGACATTACTTAAGTTCCCCTCCCATTCGCCGCCCCCAATCGTTTCCCCACTAGGCTTCGCACCACAGCTCTTTCCGTCGTCAAATTGAGGATGGAAGGGGCGGGGGAGGCAGTCGATGTGTCTTTCAGCGAAGTCGAATGGTGTGATTTACGTCCTGTTGGCCGGAAACCCTAAAGGACAAGGTAATACTCGTAGACCGAAGTCGGTACTTTTCGTGGTGGGTGGTTGTCGATGACAGTAATAGGTCTGGTTCTGGATGAGGGCTGTCGCCTGTGGCTGTCACAGCTCTGGTTCCGTGTGAACTCCGGTCCATTTTGTGATGTTATCGGCCGATTGTGGGTGTCGTTTTCTTCGCCTCTGTCCCTCTCAAAGGGCCTGTCTACATGGCCACCAGGTGGCGTTCTTCATGCTCGGGTGGCGATGGTCCCTGTGCCGTGAGGTCGCCTCAAAGAGAGGAGAGCAGGATGGAAGTCGCTGGAGCGCTGTACGAGTCCACGCAGACTACGGCTGAGAGGGCAATTTTTCAGGCCAACCCCATGAAGGGTGCCCCCATGCCCTGCCCCGAAAGCATGGTATCCTAGGCCACTGTGATCGCAGTCAGCGGTCCATCACCGATTGCCCTACATCTCTAGGAGCCGGGTTCCGGCAACACGGGCTAGATCAGCCGTCACCCATATGGCGGGAATGATCGCTGCGCCGCCTGACACTGCTGACCTCTCAATCAGTGTCACTCAAAGGAGAGCTGCCACCTCTCCCTTTGTGTTCGCTGTCCGCTTAGGCACCTTTGAAAATGGTCCCCACGCCCTTACCCACTGTCCTTTCCTTTCCCATTCCTGCTGAACAAAATGACCCACCAGAGAGAGAGAGAGAGAGAGAGAGAGAGAGAGAGAGAGAGAGAGAAATTCAAATCAATTTAAGGTATACTGCTTTCAAAGAGGGATATACTATTCAAGCATGGTCCTAAATTTCATCAGGGACAAGGGAAACAATATAATAGCTCAACCGAACGCTATTTTCCAGTTAGAAATGTGAGGCAGTTTAAAATGAACAATTTGATTAGAAATTACAGTGCTAGAAGAGCACTCGGGAAAACGCAAATCTCCCCCAAAGCTCGAACGAATCATGGAGTCCGTCATTATTGAAAACATAGTTGAAGTGTTGTCGTTTCAGAGAGACGGAGCTAGTCCCGTGTACAGGTTTTTTTTTTTTTTTTTTTTTTTTGAGAGAAACATGCAAAACACGATATATTAACATTTTACTTCAGCAGAAAGTTAAATGTTCTATTGAAATATATTACTTTGTAGACAGGTATCAATTCCTGACAGTGACTTCATAGAGTTCATGTTCGTAGGAAAGTTTGTAGTAATCTTCTTGATATTATGAATACATTCTGGATTCGCTGTGGGGGAAGTAATTGGTGTTACGGAATGAGTCACTCCCCGCGTTCTTTTAATCGTGCTAAACGATTCTGGATCCGTGATTTGATCCTGATCAGCTTCACGGATTCACACCTGAGTTTAATGGATTCGTTTCCGGGCGCCATTCCGTCTTACGCGAAGTTCAGTCAGTCACACGGAGTGGTGGTAAGACAACAAACAAACTAGCAAGTTCCCACATGCCCCCCAAATTCCTAACAATTTATGAATTCATGTGTTCACTTCCCCCGCCCTCTCCCTCATCCCCTCTCTTCCCCGCTCCCACTCTGTTTCCCTTTTGGTTAACTAACTGAGACATGGTTGTAAGATGGGTGTCAAATCCTTGCCAGAATCCTTGGCTTCCCGTGCGCACGCGCGTACACACATACACACACTTACACACACGCACGCACGCACGCACGCACACACGCACGCACACACACACACACACACACACACACACACACACACACACACACACACACACACACACACACACACACCTACAACAATGACAACAACCTCGAAACATTCCATATTCAGTTTTTTTTTTTCTTTTCTCAGAATAAAAGTACAGATTGGTAAGAGATATATGGACATCCCTAGACTTATTGGATCACATCATATCGTTGATTTTTAACTTACGGGAATTTGCCATGATGCGGGGGAAGATGTACGGTAACCTGTTGATTTAGTGTAGGAGATTTCTCTGCGACATTTCTTGTCATGGTAACTCTGGAAGCATTGGCTGTGTTGTACAGTCTTTTTAGTTGCATGATTTTGTGACACGTTAGCTTAGCTCTCTCTCTCTCTCTCTCTCTCTCTCTCTCTCTCTCCCCCCCCCCCTCTCTCTCTCTCTCTCGTGTGTGTGTGTGTGTGTGTGTGTGTGTGTGTGTGTGCGTGTGTGACAGAGAGAGAGAGAGAGAGAGAGAGAGAGAGAGAGAGAGAGAGAGAGAGAGAGAGAGAGAGAGAGAGAGGTGTTCACGCCACAGAAAATCATGTTAAAGCCATAGCTACTCATGAAAGGGGTGGTAAACGTTTAATCGATGCACTGAGAGAGAGAGAGAGAGAGAGAGAGAGAGAGAGAGAGAGAGAGAGAGAGAGAGTGCGTGCCCCTGAGCGCGCGCGCGCGCGCGCGTGTGTGTGTGTGTGTGTGTGTGTGTGTGAGAGAGAGAGAGAGAGAGAGAGAGAGAGAGAGAGAGAGAGAGAGAGAGAGAATGAATGTGTGTGAGTGATCTGGTTCGGTCAGAGGCTATGGAATTTTCAAGTACATGGTTTTGTGTAAACACTTGTCAGACCACAGTCTGCTAACTGGCTTCAGCGGATGAAATTTATCGATCTTGTTGGATATATCGTGTCAGCGCTTGCATGATTATAGCTGTCATCATGTTTGTCGTTATAGATGTTTGTTGTGTCTCTGATACATCGTGCGCATAGAACGGATATGAATGTTCGAACCCAAAGATGGTTCCTAACGGAAAGACGGTATGCAATCTAAATATGGGCAACAAAATAACTGAAAAATGTTCTGCACTGAAAGAAAGAAAGAAAAAAAAAAAAAAACAAAACAAAAAAAAAAAAACATGTTAACAACCACAGGTAGTTGGCATCTTAAGAATACATGAATTAAAAACTGAAAGATTGATGGCAATGGAAACATGGTAACACAAAATTCCGAAAGACGTTTGGTAATCAAAAAACGAGTTAATAGTAGTTATCGATAGTTGGCAGTTAAAATATGTTCAAAAGTAGATGGTTGGCAATTTAAAGATGGTTTTCGACAGAAAGATATTTTTGCTATTAAAGATTTTTTTTTTCTTTACAGTTGAAAGATTGCTGGAAAGTGAAATGTTCTTGCCGTCAGACAGATTGTATTGAGCGCGGTTTGTACCCACAACTTCCTTATCATTTTAATTTAAAGTTTAGAGAAATTGTTTGAGAGAGAGAGAGAGAGAGAGAGAGAGAGAGAGAGAGAGAGAGAGAGAGAGAGTATGAACGGTTGCCATGTTATTCTGTGGTGTCCCCCCCCCCCCCCCCCCCCCCCCCTTCAGTTTGGAGTTAAAATGAAATCCCCGCCGCCACAACCCCATACCCCATAACCTGCCCACCCCACGTCCCCCATTCCCCTCCATCCTCGTGTGTGTGTGTGTGTGTGTGTGTGTGTGTGTGTGTGTGTGTGTATGTATGTGTGTGTGTGTGTGTGTGTGTGTGTGTGTGTGTGTGTGTGTGTGTGTGTGTGTGTGTGTGTGTGTGTGAGTGAGTGTGATATCTAACAGAACGAAAAGATAAGCGAAGGATAGCTTAAAGCTGAATAAGTGTGAACACAACAACAACGATTATAAAGTTCCGGCGTTAATGTAGTCATTTTTTCCCTTCTTTTTACAATCATTTATTCTTAAAGAGCCCGTTCTAGTAACCGACTTAGCAACGCTGTAGGTACTTAGAGACGCCAGTTTGACGGTCGCTTAAGTAAGATAAACGGCAGTGAGTGCCATTGATTTTGAGAGCTCTTTCACGAGGTGATAGACAGAATGTTTTTGCCATATCTCTCCATCTCTAGAGAGGTAAGTACTTACATTGGGCCTCTGGCTACGGTAGCTAGTAGAACTACCTACCCCCTTTTGTCTGAAGTCTGATTCTGATCGATAACCGGTAAAACATCCTCGGTGCGTGACCACGCGGTAGTGTACCCGTAGAAGCTGGCTTCTGCCAGACCTGTGAAGGACCCTTGAAATGTAACAGGCTGTTTCACAGCGTACCACCATGCAGGCTGTTTCCTCTGACCCTGAACCACGATGCAAGGAGGTGGTGGTGAAAGCGGGCGGTTGAACTCTTTTGTGTTCTCCCGGTCAGTCGATATCTCTCACCCATTGAGAGCTCAGTCTCACTGTGAAATGTACGAACGGGACTTGTGGAGTGGTGGCAGGAGAGTGTGGATAATCACAGATGGACTAGCAGGTCTACATCGACCAGCGGGTAGTGGTAATCCACCCCACCCTGTAATTGGAGGCTCTTAGGAGGGTGCGCACGAGGAGAGCAAATTGGCCCTGAGTTATCCTCGCTATAACGGTCTGTGTGGAAAGGCCGACGAATGTGACGGAATCAAGTACAGTTAATTCATAGCTCCGAGTTTCATCTTACTTTATCAGGAATTCTGGGCCATTGTTAAAAACGTTGGAGAAGCTCTTAAATTTGGCATGTTAAACTTTGTTGATAAACGGTTACGCTGTGCGTCAGCGGAATGATGAAACGATGGACCACGATTCACCGGAGGTCTAATCACTATTCTTCGAATGTGTGCACATGAAAAAGTGTGAGAGAAGTCCGAAACACTGGCAGGATAGTTGTAACCCGAGTGCTTGATTACACTCGAAGACCGCGAGTGAGGTCTACTATAAACAGCGTACGGGTCGAACGATCACAAACCCTACTACAGACCTGGACAGGTGCCAATCCTTCGAAACACCCTTTGAACTAGCGGTGAAGACGACCCGGTCTGTACGTGTCACGTGTCTTTGCTAGATCAGGAACAGTTAGCTAGCTCACAAGTCCGCTTTACAGGAACTATCGCAATACTGGTGTGGAAATGAGGATAAAGCGAGATCCGTGCCATTGTGTGCAAGTTGCATTAACATGAACTCCAGGGAAAAAGAAAAAAGTGCTGAAGCAATAGATGTTATCTTTACCAGTGGAAGTGAGAGCTTCAGCGACCAGTGACTGACAACAAGGCTGGGTGTTATTGAAAGCAATGTATGGCTGGAATTCCTTCATCTCTGAATAGTGGATTTACCCGGAGGTGATCAAAGAGTGGAATCGTTTACTTTCAGTGTTCTTCTTCCCCTTTGTTCAGCGAGGAGTGAAACAATCGACAAAGACAGGGTCTGTTGACGTTGCATCCGTATCACTGTACATGACAGAAAACTATTGTGGTGGTTGTGAGGAATAAAGGTCTTGTGTGGTGGATGATGCTTACGTTTTTTTTTTTTTCTCCCTAACCATCATGGTCATACTGTGAAATGACCGATTTAGAATGCAAGTATGGGAAATTCTTCAGCGTCATCTGGGAGGATGCCAAATATTATGAAGGTGAGTTGTTCATTGGTTAGATGCTTCGAAGGTCAGTTGTGGCCATGGTAAGATTCGTTGAAGGCAAGTTGTCAGAAAAAAAAAAATAACAACAATGCGACATTGTTTAGCAAGTAAATTGAAAAGGGAATCAAAAAGGAAAACCCACTAACGATCCTTTCTGACCAGGTACTTTGAATCGTGACTACCCTAAGGACGTCCACCTCCGTGACACCCAGAGGCAAGGGTTTTTTTTTTTTTTTTATGCGCAGCTGGGAATTTGCTTGCACGTGCTTGTGATTGCGCATATTTATGAAGAAAAATAAGATGAAAAAAATCGTAGGTGCAAAGCTCCGTTAAGTTCAGCATGAAATGCTGGCTTCTTTTATTATTTGATGCCTTGACAACTCGTTCTCTGTATGCAGTCTGGCGTCGGCGTGACACCAGCAAGTGTGATATCATCAGCAGAAGAAATACTAGTCTGTGGTGTGGCATTAAAAGCAACAACAACATGAGGCTTAAAAACAAAAAAACAATAAAGCGTTATCACAGTGTGAGTAAGCCCTGAGAGTATGTCTGTTATCTTGTTGTTGCATTCTTTGCAGTGACTATCATTAATTTCTCATCCTCTAATCACAGTGACCAACATTTTCACTGACCCAGTCTACATATCAGTACCAAACATTCAGATGGTGCTCGTTTTCTTTCTTTTTTTTTTCTGAATCCTCCAACCTCCATTTTTTTTTTTACAAGTGGGGCTTTGAACCTCCATTTTTCTGGAAAAAAAAAACACACAACAACACACACACACACACAACACACACACACACACACACACAAACCTGACACTCACTCGCCATGCAAAATCTGTGTGTTCAGTTATTAATGGACATTCGTTTGCCGATTTTGATATTTGTCGTGTGATACAAAGCGTCGGGTTTTTTTTGTTTGTTTTGTTTTGTTTTGCTTTGTTTTGTTTTGTTTTGTTTTTGCTCATGTGTAGATGTTTAGTGTGCTGTTGCTTTCGTACCACTTTCACCCGGAAGAAACAACTGAAACAAAGATAAAGGCTTACATCTTCCATGAAATACTGCACAGTGTGTGTGTGTGTGTGTGTGTGTGTGTGTGTGTGTGTGTGTGTGTGTGTGTGACTCAAATTCAGCAGGGTGTGTGTGTGTGTGTGTGTGTGTGTGTGTGTGTGTGTGTGTGTGTGTGGGCCTGCGAGCGTGTTTGCATGCGCTTGTGTGCGTGCTTGCGGTCGCTGAATGTGTGTGTGTGTGTGTGTGTGTGTGTGTGTGTGTGTGTGTGTGTGTGTGTGTGAGAGAGAGAGAGAGAGAGAGAGAGAGAGAGAGAGAGAGAGAGAGAGAGAGAGAGAATTTTCTGATCTGTAGAATTACTTTCTCTCTCGACAGTTTGTCCAATCCCTAAATTACTATTCAGCGTACAGCCAGAAATCCGATACTCATGAAAGCGTGGTACTGGTCGAGCTGTGCGGGAACCCCCCCAACTTCTTACCTGTTTAGCCCCCCACTTCTTACCTGTTCAGCTTGTGTCAAGATCACTGTGCAAGAACGTTCTCTCTGGCCCGTTTGTACCGCCTGGACAGACACAGACTACAGCCTGAGAACCAAGCTGACAGATTGTGGTTACCCACTGTTCGCACGCCCCACTGTTGTTGACAAGAGTCCCATTCTATAGGGGTCCAAGACAAACACCATGTTCAGTCGGTGGGAGGGGCGCTGGGCCGGCTGATGGTACAGGAGGGACAACACCCAGATATTTGGTGCGAAGGAGGTGGTAGGGGAGAGGGAGAGGGAGGGGAGGGGGACAATGAAAACTGTCACTTTGGTCGGTTACCTAGAGCAAGGCGTGTTATCGAACCTAATTGTGGGAGTTAAAGTATGATTATTTCGGCAGGTCTCTTTCTCAAACACAATTCATGCACACTTGAAAGCATAACAGTAAGGACATCCGGGAATACCCGTAGTCCTCTAAAACGGACCTGTCAGTTTTAAAGATTTCCACTTATGACTGATCTAGGCCGAAAAGTTTTTGTGTGTCCATAAAGAACACGTACCGCAGAGAGCTTTGGCTAGCAACACTTTGGCGGAGAGAATCTTTCGCAAGAACTGTCGACTTTACAGAGCACGAACACACGTTTATGACAGGGTCTCTGTCTCTCAACAAACCACACTTGATACACATCATACTCCGGTCCTCTCGGACCTGTCAGTTTTATTTATGACTGATTAGGCCGACTGTGTCCATAAAGAACGTACCGCAGAGAGCTTTGGCTACTTGGAGTCTGCACACACACACACACACACACACACAACACACACACACACACACACACACACACACACACACACACACACACACACACACACACTCACACTCACACACTCACTCACACTCACACTCACACATACTCACTCACACTCACACTCACTCACACACACTCGCTCACACTCACACTCACTCACACACACACACACACACACACACACACACACACACACACACACACACACACACACACATTCTCTAGTTCCGAAGTACTGTCTCATGTCATAGCCTCGTCTTATTGATACATTGATTCTTAGTTTGAACATGTCGTAGAACAGGACCAGTAAACGGATCTGTCTCACTGTCTGTTAGATACGATCTATGCTCGGAACATGTACTGCAGTTTTGTTTTGATAAGTCAATAATCAATAATCACGATTTTTATTTGGTTTTGCTTCGATCAGTAGCTCGAGATTACTTCATATTGTTCAGTGAAAATAAAGATTTTGTTGACACCCCCCCCCCCCCCCCCCCCCTCTCTCTCTCTCTCTCTCTCTCTCTATGTGCAAAGAATGCTTCGTTGATGTTATGAAAAAGATAGAATGCTTTGAAAAATAAATCTGAAAGTGGGGTTCAGATGACGCTGTGGTCTTTTCGTGAAGCTGTGCATATATTTGCCTTGCAAAGATTTTCTCTGTGTGGACAAGAGCATTTTACTGATTAGGTGTGTGTGTGTGTGTGTGTGGGGGTGGGGGGGGGGGGGGGGGGGGGGGGGGGATAGATGCCCTCTGTTTTTTTTTTGTTCAGCGGCTGGATGTGTTCGAATTGGTTAAAGCTTTTGCTTATGGATCATTGTAGGTACTGCTTGATAAGTCATGCAAATAAAGT
>JADBJO010004160.1:52500-55000 GCA_016801955.1 Conus betulinus | reverse complement strand
CAAAAACAAGAACAAACAAACAAACTAACTAGGGGATAAACACATACCTCCAGCAAGGAGTTTCCGGCGTATGAAATGAGTCGATGGTTTGTTTGTATTTGTTTATTTATTTATTTCAGTTCTGAAGTTCTCAGTCTTGCTTCGCCGTCATGGACACCTCCATTCTCTGACGAATATTGACTTGGCACAAATTGGAAACTTGTCAGATAAAGCATACTCTCCTGATACTGACCACATTCATTTGGTTCCCAAGAGTCAAGGCCAGACTGTTTTCATCGAGCGACTGTTAGTGCTCGTTAATGACCCATTTGACCAACAGTTTTGCGGCTCGCAAAGGGGTGATGGGGATGGGGGTGGGGTGGGGGGTGGGGGGAGTACCCACAGCAGCAACACACAACAGCAACAATAATTAAGTGTTAAGAGTCAGAAAGAGTTGATAAAAATGTTTTTGAAACCGGATACTACCACAGCCTCTGAGAAATAGTTGAATACTGTACCCTTTCCATGACTTTCCTGTACGTGGTTTATAGCTTCAATTGGTATAATGGCAAAACCCCAAATCCACATGACCTGTAACTGTTGAAAGTAAAGATTTTACTGAAAAATCCACTTCTCTGTTTCCATGTCCTCCGCGCATAAATGTGAGACAGGAGCACACAGACTCAGGGCAAAGTTCAAAGCCAAAGGAAACTAGAAGGGCAATTTGGAGAGGGCAGACCTCTGCCAAGGTGGAACCGATCCTGGATCCGCCCTTTGCACTGATCTGCTTCAGACTTTATCGAAATTGTCCCAGTGCCACTGTCCATCTTTCCTCCATGTTTCATCTGAACAGGATCAGTTGTTTTAGTGTCATCCTGCTGTCAGAGAGAGAGAGAGAGAGAGAGAGAGAGAGAGAGAGAGAGAGAGAGAGAGAGAGAGAGAGAGAGAGAGAGAGAAACTAACGGACACGGGTGAGCAGAGTGCATCCTTGGCGGAGGTGATGATAGTCTGTGTGCCCAGACTTCAAGACATATTCCACACTCAATCATAGAACTTGGCAATACCTCAGAACCACAACAATGATCTCTGAACTAATTTATGTATACAGATACATGGTTGTGACTCTGGTGTATCGTAGAATAAATAATTACAGACAGACAATGCGTACACTCTTGGGTGATTTATGTTTTGGAGACATTTCACACGCAGTTCTATCCCCTTTTCTGTGTGTGTGTCTCTCTCTCTCTTGTGTGTGTGTGTGTGTGTGTGCGTGTGTGTGTGTGTGTGTGTGTGTGTGTGTGTAATCCGCCCCCTCCCCTTCCATTTTCCACAACCGTGCGCGTGCGAGCGCGCGTGTATGTGTGTGCGTGTGTGTGTGTGTGTGTGTGTGTGTGTGTGTGTGTGTGTGTGTGTGTGTGTGTGTGTGTGTGTGTGTGTGTGTGTGTGTGTGTGTGTGTGTGTGTGTGTGTGTGTGTATGCGCGCGCGCGCGCGTTGATTTCTGAGTTCCTGTATGTATATGAATGAGATGAGAGAGAGAGAGAGAGAGAGAGAGAGAGAGAGAGAGCAGAGCGCGCGCAGCGCGACCGAAGGTTGAACATGCTCGATCTAATAATTTGACAAAAGGTTAAATTCGGCTGAAAAGTGAAGGTTCGAAATAAGCAAAAATGTTCGGGTTGGAAGGAGTTGTGTGTGTGTGTGTGTGTGTGTGTGTGTGTGTGTGTGTGTGTTTCATCTTTCATTCCGGTTGTAACTGTCACCCGAGCTGCCCTGACGCCCGCCCGTGACGCATGACTTGTTCGACGCCACTGGTCTGTGATGTGTGGCCGCCTGTCTGCCTGACCTGTTCTTCCGTTCTCTGCTTGCTGATAGTACCTGTGCGGTCCTGTTTATCATTTGTTTTTTTTTTTTTTCCTTCACAGAGGGCTGTAAGGGATATCTGTTCTGTTGCAAACCTACCGATGATGAACATGTATATTGATACTGGCGAAGATTAAAACCTGCGAATGATCAGTTCAGCTTGCATCGCGCGGGAAATCGCAGACCTCCGCCAGCAAGGTCGAGCGGATTCTGGATCCACCTTTTGTATGGATCTGTACCAACATTTGAAGGGGTCGTCCCTGGGCCCAACAGACATATTTGAACATCATTTGATTTTGAATGTCAGTATTGGTGTACGTGTCTTACATTATAACATTGTAAAAACAACCAGAAATTACCGATATAGTTTTGACTAGCTTACACACACACACACACACACACACACACACACACACACACACACACACACACACACACACACTCCTCTCTCTCTCTCTCTCTCTCTCTCTCTCTCTCTCTCTCTCTCTCTCTCTCTCTCTCTCTCTCTCTCTCTCTCACACACACACACACACACACACACACACAACACATGAATGTGCACATTCGCGAATCGCCTCTCCCCTCCCAGCGCACAACACACACACACACACACACACACACACACACACACACACACACACACACACTCCCCAAGTGAATCTG